>CAEGAE010072198.1:0-137087 GCA_903067095.1 Girardinus metallicus
CATCCATCCATCCATCCATCCATCCATCCATCCATCCATCCATCCATCCATCCATCCATCCATCCATCCATCCATCCGTCCATATATTGCTCTGCAGCAAGTCATACCTCTTTGGTGAAATGTTATCCACACCTTTTTACCCAACAACTCTCTGGTATCAAGCAGCCCGATCCCCCATGGGCACAGCACTGAAGACCAGAGCCACTGAGTCATAATCTATTTACAACAAGCCTACTGAAAACGGCTGCTGCCACAGAGGCAGCTTTTTCATGCTTGGAAAAAAAAGAGACTTTGAATTTTGAATTTTATCCAAACAATTTTGAACCAAAAGCCCTTTTTTTTTCTGATAATGCTGGTTAACCAGCAGCATGTATGATAAATATTTAAGAAATAGGACAGCAGGAAGATGTAGGTTTTCTTCCCCCACAATTAGCTGCAATTAAAATAAACTATAAGCAAAATTATCAACAAGTCATATCAAACAAGAAAGGAAGCAAGCTAAATTTAGCCTAGTACTTCTATATGAAAACATCTCCAGCTGGAGCAAAATGTGAGTTAATAGAATGACCTTTCTTTCAGATAATGTTGGCTAATAAGAGACACATGCATGTGAGATGATCCTGTGATAGAACAGGATGCTGCTATACAGATGCTCACCAGATACAGACCACTGGATTCAATTAACACGCTTCTCTTTCCATCACAGATTAGTTCTGGGTTGTTCTGGCTTTTATCAGCATTTTGTCTCTTTTTTTCAGAAATACATCTGAATGACAGTTAAATGACCTCACTTTTTCACAAGAGAACCTGAAATTTTAGGGTTTTTTTTTTCACGCTTTCATATTATTTTCTTCCATTACTTTTACATATCTCTCATCACATTTACACTTGAAAGTTGTTTGACATTAACGCAGACTAAACTTTCTGCTTTTATTCAGGTTTGCAAAAATGATTTATGTTTGTTAAGTTTTTCAAATTAAGAAGCTTACATATGTTTTTTAGCACTGGATATTTGTAATTTGGTCTAATTCCTCCAGACAGAACTTGTGTAACTGAGTCGGGTCTGTAGGCCACGTTGCTCAAGCACACCTTTAGGCACTGCATCATTATGACCAAACATTTCAATTTTAGTTTAATGACACAACAGGACATTTCTCCAATAATTAGCATCTTTGGCAAACTCTAATCTGGCTTTTTGTGTTGTTTTTGGAATAATGGCTTCTTCTTTGCTGAAGGGCTTTTCAGCTCATGTCAGTACAGAATAACAAGAACCTCTTCAGCTTCAGTTCATGAAGTGTTTTGCTTTTGTTCTTGTGTCGATTTGACCCATTTCACACCCACAGCCGTTCCTCTCTGGGACACAGGACATGTCTCCTGCCTGGACAGACTGCTGGATGTTCCCATGGTGGCAGAATAAAACCGTACAAATGGATGAGTGTTACACCTTCAAGCATCTGGAAATTGTACCCAAGGACAAACCAGACTTATGGAGGTCCACAATGACCTCCAGAGACAAAAAAGCTTTATCTCTCTTTTAAGGATCTAAACAAGGTGGTTCACCTTCTTCACCTGGACTATTGTAATTATAACTGTAAATCCGTCGTCACAGCAGGGTGTGGAAATACGTCAAAACGAAGCAACTCATCTTTGTTAAAAAACAATAACTTGAGCAATATATTTAGCAATCAAAGGAAAAACCTTTTTTGGGGATTACAGATATTAAACACCTCAAATAATCTTCTCCACTCAATTAATTTATTAAAATAAGCTCCAGGTTTATTAAGTTTAACTTCACAGTTTAAGAACTTCAGTTTTTAAGCTGATGGGGACGACAGCGTCGTCAGTGTGAGCTGAGGAAGCTCTGCTACCAGGAGTCACTAGAGGCAGCTCTGTGTCATTTTTTACATTTCAGATCAATAGAAAATCAATAAAAGAGCTTTGGAGCTGTAATTGCATCATCTATCTGTCTGTGCTGACAAAAACTAATGTTTCTCATACACCGCTGCTGATTTGACACAGGGGACCAAAACACATCTTGTGTTTAATGGGAAAAGGTCCACACAGTATAGTGTTAGGACTTAAAAACAAAGATAGGGACAGTTTATTTTGTTGTTATCTTGACTGACAGGAGAGCAAACACTATGGTGAGATCAAAAGACATTCAGAAAAAAGATTGTATCAGCTGATGAGTCTGATTAAGCTGACCCTGCAACATGACAGTGACCTAAACCATGCCAGTAGGTCCACTAATGGCTTGCTACTCACTAGAAATCGGAAGATGAGTTGCTTCGTCAAAACCTTTTGAGAAACTTTAGAGTCACTTGGAACAGGATAAACATGCAAGAAATCCCTGAATCTTATCAATTGAATGAAAAAAGCCAGACAACTTTCCTCAGACAGGTAGCTGCAGCTGCATGAAGATGCTCACTTTACTTATTTCAGACGAAGGGAAGACGATCTAAAAGTAGAGGGTAATATCTGCATTTTGTCTTTTCTTTACATCTTTTGCTTGATTAACAAAACAATATTACTTTTTCCTGTAATTATTTCACTTTCATTCCCAGATCCACATGAATAAAGAAATTGGTATACACAAAGTATCCAGAAGCTGTTTAAAGATGAGTCTCTAGATTTAGCAACATCCTTCTCATTTACAACAGAGATCCCACCATTTTTCTGGCACTTTGCTAAATCGCATTTCACTCGGAGAGGTCATTAGCCTTATTGCTTTCGGAGAAACAAAAACAGGCCCCATAAATGGAGCACTTACTACAGCCAGGTGCCCGAGAGAGTTTGCATGTTCTTTTCAACAGCCCATTACACTGTCTTTGTACTTGAATGTATTTCCTCAAAGCTCTATCACTCGTTGAGTGTTGATTAATGCTCTTTGTTGCAAGCTGGTGACATGTTGTAACGTGCAGGGGGGCGGGGGGGTGAAAAAGCCATCGGTTTTAGCAGATAGATTTGAATTCAAATATTTTTGAGATATATTTTTTTCACTCTGTCTGACATTTAGTGGGTGAGTTGGGATTGCCAAAATATGCAGATGTCAAATTTATTTACTTAGCACATTTAAAACAACAGTTGACAGAAGTCCTTAATAGCTAAGCTGACAATCATAACATAGAAAATGGTATAAAACTGTAATAAAAACAGTTTGTTAAGATTTCCAAAATATATTTAGCAGTCAAAAGTTATGAAAAATAAATAAGTTTTGAAAAGACATTTAAATGAGTCTATGCTGAGTATTGTGGACACGTAGATCACCTTTATGTTTTAACTTTAATCTGGGAACATGGAGGAAAAACTGCCTGGCTGACCACAGTGAAAGGTGTGTGGCTGCTGAGAGAAGATTGCATAAATAAGACAGAGCTAGATCATTTAAAATTTTAAATGTGAGCAATAAAGTTTTTAAATCAATGCAACAACAGACGGGAAGCCTATCCTGCCTGTTGTTGAGATTCTGATGTTTGGGAACTTTGATTCCCAAACATGGCAATTATATTTAAAAAAAATCAAAGGCCAACAGTAAAGATATAATAGATTCAAAATTAAATTAAGAAAACTGAGCTGAACCGGGGTTTTATAATTGGACTGAATGGATTTAAAGGTAAAAACTGAACTAAACTTAATTAAACTGAATTGCATTTTATAAAAATCTTAACTAAACAACTTGATTTGAACAGGATTAGTCAGACTGAACTGAAGTAAATTTAATTGAACTGGATTTACGTGAACTGAATGAAACTAAAGGTGACCCACCAACATGGACGTTGGGCTCTCCAGACGTTAGGATGAAGCAGGTGCCCTCCTTGTTCTTGCCTCGTCCTCTGGAGCAGCGCAGCGACCACTTCTCACTGGGGGACAGCGGCTGGGTCAGACTGCAGCCTTCCTCGTCTGAAAGGGCCACATTCGCGTCCCCGTTCTGTTTGGAATCTGACATGGAGACGAAAACACACAATGACAAGAAAGCCAAAGCTATTATTAAGGGTTCCCCGTGGATCCAGACCATGGCTGAGGTATACTGCATATAAACCAGCATTTTTGCTGGGATGAAATCCAATTTGACTGAGATGTTATGGCAGTAATTTAATCGTGGTGGATTTCTGTCTATATGACTAAAAGCAGAGTCTGTCGCAACAACCCCACGTCTCTGGAATCTGAAAGCCAACCACAGTGGTTTCGTAGTATTAGAAGATACAAAGTATTCATCACAAATAGTCACCTGTATTCAGGGAGAGAAATAAAGAATCCTGAACATAAATACTTACCTAAACTTAAATACTTGAATAATAATTTGTCTAAACAATGAACAAAACAACTAAACTAGAACAAAGGAGAAACAAACATGCACATTCTCAGAAACATTCTGAGAATTTTGGAGGATTGGCTTTTCAAAAAAATTGTCTTCAAACATCTAATGGAAAATAATTTGCAAAAATTTTGGACTTTTTGTTTTCTCTTTCTATTACCTGACTGATGTAGAGTTTCTAAAAACAACAAAGATTGATGAAGCAGAAAGACTGATATGACTTTCTTTGAGACTGGAGTTGAAATGGTGGAGATGGGCTTTGGACTAGCATCACGCTTCAGACTGTTCACATCTTTCTGCTTTGGATTTACATTAAAAATAAGGCCCAGAAAAAAAAGTGATTGATTATTTTCATCTCAACAACAACAGTTTATCAAAAATAATTGCTACTGGGCCACTTCTGCCGCGGCATTGACCTGGTTGTAGTTTCTTAACGAATCTCCACTTCATACTGCTGCATCAAACAAGTGTGACCAATTATATTACAGACATAGAAAACATAAGTGAATCACAGTCTGGGCATTTATTTGTGATATTCACAATGTAAATCGTGATATTACAAGAAATTTGCTATATATTGTGCAGCCTTAACACCAGAGTGATCTACTGCAGGTAGGATATTATCAAAAAATAAAATCTTATAAAAGAACCACAGATCAAATCCTCTGAGCTCTTTAAGGCAGTGAGCTCCAAAAAATAAAAATAAAAAAAGACTGGAAAGACTGCAGTGCATTTTGGTTGGACTGGCCCTTTAGTGTGAAACGTTGGCCTCACCTGAGCGGTTCCTGCTGCTGCTCTCCTCCGCCGCCAGCGGACACGTGTCGCTCTGAGTGCTGTCTATGTGTGAGTTTGTTTCCGATTTCACAAACGAGGCCGAGTCGGTCGGCGCATCTGGGTTCTGGGTGTGCTTCTTCTTCTTCTTCGGCAGCTTCTGCTTCGCCATAGCCAGCGAGTAGTACATGCCGAAGTTGTTGACGATCACGGGGACGGGCATGGCGATGGTCAGCACGCCTGCCAGAGCACACAGCGCCCCCACCATCATACCCAGCCATGTCTGTGGATACATGTCACCGTAGCCCAGCGTCGTCATAGTGACCACTGCCCACCAGAAGCTGATAGGGATGTTTTTGAAGTGGTTTTTAATGGTGGGGTCGTAGGTGACTCCGATGCGCTCGGCGTAGTAAATCATGGTGGCAAAGATGAGCACTCCCAATGCGAGGAAGATAACCAGCAGGAGGAATTCGTTGACACTGGCCCGCAGCGTGTGACCCAGCACGCGCAGGCCCACAAAGTGACGCGTGAGCTTGAAGATCCGCAGAATCCTCACGAAGCGCACCACGCGGAGGAAACCGAGCACGTTGCTGGCCGCCTTGGACGACAGACCCCACAAACTCATCTCCAGGTAGAAAGGCAGGATGGCCACAAAGTCAATGATGTTAAGTGTGTTCTTGATGAAGGCCAGTTTGTTTGGACAGCAGATGATTCGGACCAGGAACTCAAAGGTAAACCACACCACACAGATTCCCTCCACCATGATGAGCTTTGGGTTGGTGACAGTCTCATCCCTAATCTCTATTCGCGTGATATTTCCCTCTGTGACAAGCTCTGTAATGTTTTGTTTTACGTCGAAGGCCTGATGCGTCTCCAAGCAGAATGTAGTGATGGACACCAGGATGAAGAAGAGAGAGATGATTGCCACTCCCTGTTTGAGACAGATAATCAATATTAATTACCATAATGCAATGTTTTCCTTTTTCCTTAATAGTGAAACCACTGACAACGGACGATGAAATGGCAGTCATCTCCCAAAAGTGACATGCTTTAAAAAAATTGTGTTCAGAACAGTAACACTGTCATTTATCCTTGGCGTGTATTTGTATGTCAGAGAAAATAATGATCAGTGTAGATCTCTATAACCGCCCTGACTTTAGAAGAAGACCAGAATAATCTGGCACATTATTATATTATTTTCTCAATTTTTTAAAAAAATATAATATTTTTATCACAATAAAAAGTTAAAACTGTTTGCTTTTCCTGCAGACAGGAGTACATTTTCTAGAAATCAAACCTTTTTTAAACTAAACCAATCATGCTGGGATCCTACACTATAAAAAAAAGTCTCTAATTTACAGTAAAATACCAGCATCTGTATTTAAACTGCATTTATACAGTAAAATTCTGGAAAATTTTAATTATTGAACTTTTTAAATACTGTAAAATATTACCGTATTTACTGCACAAATACGGTAAAATTCTGGCAACCACAGATGCCGATATTATACCATAAATTAGAGACATTTGTTTTTACAGTGTAATTACAGGAGTCAAGCCTGTAACTGACAGCAGGAGGCGCTCTGGCAGCGTCAGCACTGTGCACACCTCCATTGGAGGCCAGCTTCTTAGGTATTTTAAATAAATGTAAAGATTTTATTTTTATTTGTTATTTAGTACCCAACACAAATTAATTTATAAAATCAACCATTCACACACATGTCCAGGAAAAGTATCTAATAGATGTTGAGGGACTTTGTTTGCTCTTTTGTTAAATCTGTCAGTATTAACCCTCTAAATGCTCTTTTTTTTTTAGATGTAAACATTGAATATATGTGATAGATTACACTGACTGTATGGAGGGAGCCCACCTGCTCCACAACAATACCTGTGCTGTTTGTATAAAGGCTGGGCGCTTACTCATACATGCTCTGTGCTAAATGCAGCCTGCGCTAATAGTCAGCTGACTCTCAATCCTTTCCGACTTAGCAGCTGGATGAATAATGCTCCTGTAACACGAGCGCGCTCTCTCCCTTCGGGAACCATGTTTTTTTTTTCTTTTAATTCAGCTGGGTCTTCTTTTGGGCCTGGGAATAGAAAAGCACATAAAGGATAAAAAGCTAATTACAGGCAAATAAACACAATAAGAACCAGTCTGAATAATCGGGATTTATTAAGTCATGATTAAAACAGCATCAGCATTGTACTGCTTTAGTGCATGGGGTCAGCCATGACAACACTCGCAGCCCTTTGGGAAGATGATGACTTTGCTACATGAAGAGCAGGGAAAGCCTCAGCTCCGTCCAGGGAGAAACTCACAGGAGACATCCTTGGAGGGCGAACATAAACACATCCTGCACTGAGGAGAATTAGCGTATCTGCTATCATTTAGCATGTTTGCTTAAATGAAACATAAATTAGAACTCTAACTTTACAGTATGTGACATCTGTGATGCTGATTAGCACCCGTGGTAAAGATGTGCAAAAATCAATTTATCATTTGCTTTAGCTGCATGATCTGACACTGAAAACCTTTTGAAAAATCAAACCTTTTAATGTTACTGCTGTCATTTGGTAAAGAGTGGGGGGAAATCAGCATTATCTAAAAGAAATTATTTTTATGAACTCAATTAAATTAAGACAAGAAATTGACTAGTCACCCAGACTTACCCACAAAGTGTCACAGTAGATCCATCTATCTGTCAATTTTCTAGAAAATACTCCTTTTTGCCCTTTCTGGTGTCATATAAAGTGCTTTATATTGCCTTGTGTATGAACAATGCAATATAAATAAAACCTTATCTTAAAACTGTTTCTGACTTACTAAAACAAACATAAGAACACAATTTGTATATACTCTTAATAGGATCTGTTTACTATACAACAAATATACAGGTGTATATTTGTTGTATAGTCTTTTTTTCTGCTGAAAAAAGTCCCTGAACTCCACTGTTAAGCACGGTGGTAGATTTGTGATGCTGTGGGCTGCTTCTTTTCTAAAAACTGTCGGGAACATTGCCTCGAATTCTTTAAACTGAATTAAAATAAAAATTTGCACCTTCGCCCAGAAAACTGAAAGCAGATTGTCACTGTTCTCATCAAAAGTAGAGGCACAATAAGTTTTATTAAAAAAAATTCAAAATGTAGGACTTTCTTCATTTCTGAATAAATGTAAACCAAACAAAAGTTGTAATTTTCTAAACACTTTAGTGCGAGATAATGATTCTGTTTTTATTGCAGCACTTTTTACTAGTCTCTAACAATAATGATGAGAACTAAGCGTCAACAAAATTCAAGATGTGCAATTCTTTTTTTTTCCAAACATATCTTTATGTTAAAATCTCTATGGTCACCTCTGTTTCATATCAAGTACCTTTTAAAACATCTCCGCTACATCTCAAGGAAATGTTATTTTTGTCTCACTTATGTTTTAGATCAGCAAACAAATTTGAATGTCAGGCAAAAATAAAGTTAGCATTTTAGTGGTAGTGTGACGCAACAGAACCAGGATGACTTGTTATAATTTTCTTTCACACCAGAACATAATTAACTGGGCAATGAATTCTGTTCTCTACTAGAAAACAAGACAACCGACCGATTAGTTCATGATCCTAAACTCAAGCTCAGTTGAGTTTTGCAGCAGTCCATCTATGAAAGTATCAAATAAAATAACAAAATTAAGGTTTTGGAGTGCCCTAGTTAAAGTCCAGACATAAATGTAAAAGAGATGATGTTTTGTTCATGCTCTAAACAATTTAATTCTGCAAAGAAGAAAATTCCAGCAGGGTGACGTAAAGGATTCACTGCACTTGTAGATACAAGGACTAACATTAGTTTGATGATCTAAAACATTTTGGTGTGATAAAACATAACAGCACAAGAAAACTTTATGGAAGCAAATACTTTCTCATATCACTGCATTCACATATATATCTTCATAAAATCCCAGTTTTTCAGCCACCCTTCACTTCCTTTCACCCATTTACCTTCCTCCCTTGTCTCATTGCTAGTGTCCCATTAATCTGCTCTCCATCGTCTCTCTCCTACTTATTGAACTGATGAGAGTTGGTGACACATCAGCACCAGAGACGCCCAGCCTCACACTGGCTCTCCTCCCCCGCTTTCACTATAGGCTCTTCATTAAACCCTCTGACTTCCACCTCCACACATCCATTCATCCATCCTCAACAACCAATACCTCCTGACATCACACAACCCTCAATCACACGTTGTTGGAGCAATTTGTTGAAGCAGAGAGGCAATAAAACCAGAGGCCGCGCGATGCTCATCAAGAAGACATTGGTCCAAAAGCATCTGATCCAGATAGGTTCATAAAATGCTCCCCTACTATCAGCATGTGAACTAATTAGTGGTTGCTGAGTAAATAACAATTGATAACAATTATAAACCTGTAAAGTTACATCTACACTTGATCTGTCACAGAAAAAAATCCAAAACAAGCAATTATGGGGTTGCAAATCCAAACAATAAGAGACTGATTACATCAACATGAGTTACTCTTTTTGTGTTCACTCTTCCTGTGACTCATTGCACTGAGTGGTTATTGTATCGCCGTTACCCCAACATCGCCTACTGCTCTGCTCTGCTCAATAAAAGTGAAGCTTTTTTGAAAGCTGCTAAGTAAATCCAGCGAGTGGCATACACTCACTGACATAAAGCAGATCAATCAGGAGAAAGGAGTCGTTGATTGCAATCCAGAATGCTATTTAGAAAATAATGTCACCAGGTTGAATATTTTATGCATAATTTAATTTCTTGCTTTTTTTGTTTAGTCAAAACAGCACAAGTAATGAGACTTAAAATTTAAACAAATTCAAATGCACCAGAGTGTAACCACAGTTAATCCCCAAACAATCCACATCCCTGGCTGATTTAGGTTTAAGATGATTTTAATTCAACCAAGAAGTTTGTTTCTGAGAGGAAATGAGACAGCATCTCTCAAAAAGAGTATCAATTTTCAGAAAGGTCAGCGTGTTTAATTATTCTTTGTTTTTAAGTGGCTTGTTAAAATTTCACTAAACCATTCTAAGTCATTAAATAGATTATGCTTATGTTTGCTGAGCAGCTTTCTGCAGGTTTCTATTAGCATTTGTATGACTTATCTTGTTGCTGCTCTGGGTCTTTGAGTTTAAAAAGCCTCCTAACAGTCTTGTGACCTTTGACTCCCTCCACAGATTCTGTATCAGATTTGGGTTTGGCTGAGTCATTCAAAAATATTAATATTACCGCCAATCAAATACAAAAACATCTTGCTTAAATCATACCTCACACAGGTATGGATAGTTTTAGGCTAAACATTAGACCAACATACATTGGACACCTCTGCTTTTCTTGCACCTGGCTTTAGAATGAGCCTAACTTCACAAACTGGATAAACGTTCTTGATGCTCCAAGTTTAAATCACAGTGAACCCAACTAAACACCGGTCCACAACACCATATAAACAAAAATGCAATTTAAAATTGCCAAACAGCAGATCTTTTCTAACACCAAAGAGAAAGCTTCTTTCTGCAATGAGACTGTGGGCTTCTGCATAGCTTTGACTAACAGATGCCGCACGGGGAGAACTCCAGCATTTACTGATGTTATACCAACAAAACAGCTGAGACTAGATAAACCCACCAGCTGCCGCAGTCCTGAAGACTTGTGATGAGATCCCGGCAGCCTGGGGTTTACTGAAACGCCAAATGGTTTATCTTTGAACTGTACAGAGCAGGCAATCTGTAGCTAGGGGCGTCTCTGCAGGGGGGGTGATCAATGCTCTGACAGACATGAGAACAGTTGAGACGTAACCAAACAGTGTAACAATTATGTGACCTCACACCTATTGAGCATGTGTCTGCAGGGAGCTGCCAGAGAACCGCTCATGTAGTAGACCAAAGAGAAGTAGTTATTTCTCTTGCTCATTATTTCTGTGTAAATGTGAGTGTTTGCCAAGAAACCGCTCTGTGTGGCTCACTTAATGTTTAACACAAAGAGAAACTGAGCATTAGAAACTCTAAAGACGTAATTTAGTGTCTCCAACTTGAATGGTGTAAAAACAAAAAGGAAATCTTCTTATAGGGAACCAGTTGTGTCATAAAGCTGCTGATTCCTGTGCAGTTAAGGAATTTGGAAGTGGGTTAGTGGCCATTACAAACATGTGAAGTTGAGTAACATTTCATTCCTGATCCATATGGTTTAATAAGGAGTTCTTCCATCCTCTCAAGCAACAACAGCTGCAACTCTTCTTGGGAGAGTTTCCTCAACATTTAGGAGTCTGATTATGGGAACTTCTAAATAGCCTTCCAGCAGGACATTTATCTTTCAGTTTTCATTATATTTCTTTCTGAAAGGGGGTAGGGTCATTGAAATCAATACTCTGTGCAAGTTCTTTCCCACCAAACTTGCTCCTTCATATGGACCTTGCTTTGTGCACTTGTGTCAAGTCATATTGGAAAAGGAAGAAATCAGCACACAAACTATTTCCTTACACTTGACTAATCTAGCAGGTTGTTGCAAAATGACCACAGTTACTCCTTCTTTGAAATCCAGTGACAAAGCCAATGTAGTAAACATTGGATTCAGTGGCACCCCCAGAAAATTTCCATAGGGGTGCCCAGACAGAGAGAGGGAAGATTTAAGGAGGCACCCCCGTTATCAGAGTGAGCCGGCACACACCCAAGCACCCAATCCCAGATACCGAGGATCAGGCGGGGCCTACAGGCAGAGGCAGGGAGTGTGATGATGGGACATAGGCCCCACATTTGATGGGGGGCCAAGCGCACCCAAAGATACTTTCACTCACACACCCAACATAAAGATACACAAGGAAAAAATGCTATAAGGATACTCACACTCCCCATACACATTGTATACTCCCAGGTCCAGGTAACAACACCCAAAAGGGGCAACCAGGTCCTGGACCCAGGAGATGGTCCCTTTCATTCCAAGGTGGCCCTACATGCACCAGAGGTGAGGCTGATTGGAAAGGTCCTCGTCTGGATGTCATTAATTGTGTTCAGCTCCATGGCCTTATATGTCTTGGTCATGAGAATGTAAGTGAGAGTGTCTGAGTTGTTGAATATATGATGGTTGTAGAAGTTTTGTCCTCCAATTGGTTGGTTGACTGTTTGATCTGTACGCCATCTGTCTCTGTCTTTGTGTCCTTGATCACCCGCCTTGCCTACCGGTGGTGGTCAGCTGCATGGCAGCTTCACCTCTCTTAGACTGCCCCAGGGCAGCTTTGGCTACTATCCAGTAGCCTGCCACCACCAGCCAGAGAATGTGTGCAGAAATGGTTGAATGACTGAATGCAGTGTAAAGCACTTTGGGGTCATCTAGACTTGAAAAAATGTCATACAAATACAGGCAGTTTACTATTTACAATAAAATTGGGACCCATGCCGACATGACATCTTGGAGATAGAATACCCCCAGTGATGCACCCCAAGGCCCTGGGTGTGGTGTGATGGAGCAGGAGGAGGAAGTTGTCCAGGGATGGAGAAGAAAATGCCATCCCAGTGAAGTCTTGGCACATCACTGGTGGTTCCACAGCAGTACCACCACCAAGCCCCATAGAGCCCATGGCCTTCCACCCAACCCCACCCCAGAACATAAGCTACAGCCACCGCAACATTTGGGCAACTCCCAGAATGCATTAGACATAACACGCCCATTAAAATTTATTTCCTCTTTTTGGGAAGCTTCTAACAATTGAATGATTTCCTATAATTCCTGAAAAATGTTCCTTTCTCTTTTCTTCTTGTGTGGCGAGAATGAAATTAACTGACTTAAAAATAGGAAAAATAATAACCTCCAGTTGTCATGGAACAGTGTCCATGTTCTAGGACGCGTGGGACCAGGAACAGAGTGGTTGACATTTCCATCTCCAACAATAAACCTTCATTAGGTCAGCAGGAATATCTTGGACAGTTGAGAAAAAGCCCATAGGCTTCAAATCAAAATACGGTTGACTCATAAAGCCATCAGTCAAAATCTATGACGACCAGTTTAAGGCTATTTCTCCATCTAGTCACATTCTTCTCTTGCACATTCTTTCTAACTGCAAACACTTGTGAGTTTATTGCTAAATCCATTGTTCCAAAAAGCCCACAAACCTCTGTCTGACATCACACGGCTACTAACATTTTATTGCTCAATCATTTAATTAATTGTCAAAGCATAATGTTATCAGGTTTCAGTGTTCAGATTATAGCCGAGCTCCCCACCGGGGGGAAGCGGCTCAATCATAGCCGGGAAAATTAGAGCTGAAGGAACAAAAGCAAGAAAAACAACAAGCAGCAGGTTGTGATCAGCAGCAGCTGAGGGGTCCCATCACAGTCATCACAGCAAGCTGCCGAGCATTAAGCTGAGCTACCACCAGTACGGACATGCTATGTGAAAGAGGACCAATAACAAACCCACTGAGCTCTCCACTGAGATAATAAGAGCAGCCAGCTCTGATGTTCCTGGAACGCATGTCACACTGATTCATGTCTGCGAGTCTTGTTCACCTGAGGACAAAGCATTAATCTCCACCACTCAGCCTGACAGTCACATCTCTGCTGGGCACTTCATTATCAGACATTTATATTTCATAAATTCACAGAGCCAAAAATATCTGGAAAAATGGTGGTGATTATCTACACATGATGTATAACTGGATGAAATTATTACGGCAGGTCTGTCGCGGTTCTTGCGGGGGGCTATATGTCATTTTGCACTTTATTAGACCTTCATGTATGACCAGCAGAAGCAGGAGAGCGGCGCTCAGCCGGTGGGTGAGAGGTGAGGAGCCTCCTCCACAGAGGGGAGACACAAGTGGATTATGAGGATCATTCACACAAGCAGCACTGTGCACCGTCTGTAACGCTGCTCTGTGTCTGCCGTGGAAACATTGAGAGTGAAACCTCTCTAACCAATCAGAGGATCAGAAGCAGCTTCAGAAAGGAAACGTTTTTTTGAAGAGGATTACTCCAGTATGCAGCCAGAGATGTGTTTTAGTTTTAAATCAATGCATGTAACATGGTGAGATCCATTTTGCAGTGTGAATATGGGGTTCTAAAAGAACTTTTTATAATGTTAAAGTTTTTTTATTCTAATTGATATGTCTGTGCAGTTAGTTATCTGTTTTGACTCCAAATTGTTATAAAAAAATGTTAGATAGCCTCTCTTGTGAAATAATAAATACATTTTTGTGAATTAGAATCTTTTTTTGGTTCTACTTCAAGAGCCACAACTAAGACTGATAAAAGCTTTATCTGTAAAAATCAGTAAATTATTTGTGTAGAACCTGTCTGACAACACAAAGTAGGCTGAAAGATCTCGCAGAGAAACACTTCCTGCCCCAACCTAAGGAACCCAAGAACAGATGTGAAATGATGTCATTGCAAAAACCACGATTACAGAAGATCCCAGAATAGCATCTAAAACACTACGGGCCTGAGGTAAGACCAATGTTCATGGTAATTCAACAATAACAAAGAAACTGGGCAGACAATGTCCCCCATTGATACGGTTCGTCCTAAAAACCACTGCAAACTAAAAAGAACACAAATCCTCATATCAAAATGTGAGACTTTTTGTAATGTTTTCATCCTGCTACATCTGGCATAAAGTTAACACAAAATTTTGGAAAATTAACATCACAGACAAACATGGCCAGAGCTGCTTTGCCGATTCAGAACCAGGACATTCATTGATGGAGGCATGAATTTTGCTCTCTTTGCAGAGCATAATTATTCAGTATTATAAATTGTTTGTTAAAAGTGACCTATAAATTCACTTTTCAATCTTTAGTTTGTCCCCGCAGGGAAATTAAAGTTTAGCTCAAGCAAAGAGGAATCACACACAGCAAAATCAGACAAATTACATCCACAAAATTTGCAGCAACAGCCGTTGTGGCAATATAGAGAATAAAAATATAAACAGTAAAACTGGCGCTTTAGGCCAGATGGACCTCCATGTTATTGGCTTTCATTTAAAAACTTTACTGCTTCAGTGAAAAAGACATTTTATATATTTCTGTCGACCACCGGGGAGGTAATAACGGCAGTCAAGAGGTAACTGTGAAAAAGCTGCGAGGAGAATGTCTTTAAAAAGACTCTGATGCTTTGAGGTCATGGAAAATCAAATTAAACAACAATACTGGGAATAACTTAATTTAGTTTAGTTTATTTATATAGAACCATTTCACAACAAATGCCATCACAAGGCGCAGATTCAATTCATTCAGTTTATTGTAGCAATTGGTAAAAAGTTTTAGATGTGAAAACTCAAAGCCATTTGGATTGAGTCGTTGTTCTGAACAAGCTTGTAGATGGTCAAATGCTTTGGGTCACTGACTCTGAAGCTAAAGTTCTTAAACAATGCTGACTTATTTCTTTTTTTAAGATGGTATTTATTCATTTGTCAGGAATAAACTCAGTTCCCAAACCACAAGCAACAATTTCAAAATCAAAACAAGGACCAGCCTTAATCGACAAAAGGCTGCACAAAATTCAGCTGTGAAATAAGACTGCATAAATCACAGTAAAAGCACAAATGGTAATCACACAAGTAGTACAGTTATGAAAAATGATCCACAATATTAGTTAAAAACAAATGCAGGAGCCTCTCCGATGTGAATTGAGAGGCTCTCAGAAAGAGAAAACAATAACCAGACAATCAGACATTTGGAGTGTTCCACATTGCGTTGCTGGCAATTTCACAAACATAAAAGAGCTTGACCATTAAAGGTTTTATGAGTCAACAACATAACTGTAAAGTCAATTTTAAAACGCCATAAGCCAAAAAGGTAAACAAGGGCATGCTTTCCGGTGCATTTTAAAAGATTAGCTACAGAATACTGAAGCAGCTGTTAATATGAAAGGGAGGTTAGCTAAAATCAACACATTACGCTAATCCGTTTGGTATGTAACGAAAGCCTTGATCATACGATATCCTATAGGGCAGGAGAAACCTTTGCCTACCCGCTTTGTGCAACGTACTGGTCCAATCTGCAGGTGAGGAGATACTACCATGTAGAGTAGTTTCTCTGCAACCCTCCAAATGATTTTTAAACAAATAATAGTGGGTGTGTACATTTAAACCCAAATGTTCTTTTACATAATAAGCAAACCTATCATTATTAATCTTTTCATTGTGTTTTTTAAAAGGCGGGATCATTACTAAACAAAATGTGAATTGTAAACTACTCAAAATGAGTATTTGCTGTGCTAACGGCTCTGAGCTGACACAACTCTCATTTACAATTTCTTACCGGTGAATTTTGTTTGGTAGTTCAGATGTGTTAGTTCGTTCAATTCTGTTTTGATTTTTTTCTAACCGCCTCATTTAATTCATGCAGAGCCCATTGAGGATTGTGGGGAATTGTTTTTCTTTTGCATTCCTGTGCAAACGTTGTATATTGTCTTGACAGAGCTGTGCATTTTGTCAAAGCAGCATGGATGTCAACATAAATTGAGTTTTATACTCTTCTTGTTCTGAACTACACTCCTGTTCATTGTTTTGTATTAATGTTTAAAGTCTTCAACATGATGAGATGTTTAATCAACTTTGCATGTTTAAAATGTTACTTTTGCATTTAGAAAAAAAATAAATCAATTGTAATTTACATTTAAAAATTCTAATAAACGTGAGTTATGATTACTGATAAACATAAGTAACTTATTAGTAACTTATTAGTACTGAAACCTTTAGTTCTTTAGCAATGACACGTGACTTTATGTAAACAGAGCTTGATTTGTTTGGTTTTTGATTTTGTAAAATCTAGACCATCACATCCTGTGTGCAGCTTTCGTAATGATTACTAATTTGGGTTTATAATGTATATATCTGAGCCTGCATGTTTAATCAGGAGAGCTTGTATTTGAACGTCTCATATCCAGGGAAAAGAACAATATATAAAAAAAAAACATATTTATAGGCTGAAAATTAATATGACATTAATGCCCAGGAATGCATGTGCACTTCTCACTGCCACTGTGGTTTCTTGACTCCTACTTTTACACTTTTAACCGATCCACCCTGTGGTCAGACTGAGCTATCTGCCAGCTCCACAGGCAGATAACTAAGTCTATCTGCCTCTTTCATTTCCTTCCTCCCAACTCTCTGAAACACTAAAGGAGCTGTAAAGCTGCCAGTCCAATTCCTGGACATTAACTTAACAAAATAAAAATTGGACACTCTAGCAAAGCCACCTCCATACATACAGCTAAGAGCTGTAAATCAGCCAGACAATCCTACACTAGGTTCTTAGTTTGGTTTCTGATAGTAGGAGAATACAAGAGACAGATAAAAGCTGTCTATCCTTTGTCTAATAGTTCACAGAGTGAAGAAACACAAAGAAACCGAGCCCAGATCCATCACACCATCAGAGATGTTGATTTCTATTTATAGTTATTATGCTCTACAAAGCACAGACCTTTCGACGTTCTGAGAAACCACTAATGGATTTCATACACAAAATTTCACTTTAATTTAAGCATGGATGGATCAAACCGCTTTTTCAATCTTCAGAACAGCACTTTATGTTGTCTTTAAACCTTTGGAATATCTTTCACTCTTACTTTCTGGGAAGCAATCCGGGGTTGGAAAGATTCCTGTTTTTCCTTTTATGACTTTCCAGAGACTGAGCACCAGTCCAAAGACAACATGTGTGACGATCTGTCAGGCTGGATGTCCAAAAACCCTTTTCCTGGAGACAACTCTCTGACTTCCAGAGAATTAGCATCTTATCCTACAAAACAGGGCTGAACTTGCAGTGATATTTCTTGCAGACTGTTTAATAATCAGCATCCAGTACTCCTGTATCTTACATATTAATTTATGTGATAATTTTAATTACATAAATGCAGATTTTCCCACACAATCCGACTTCATAAGAAAGGCAAACTATTCCTTTCACATGATCACTGGATCATTTAAATGCACTAGTTTTGAGGCTGGCATTTGACAAAATGTAATATTTATTGCTTGTTTCATAATTGGTTATTATGTTATGTTTTTATGGTGTAAAGCACTTAGAATGTGCAATACAAAAAAAAAACTTTACTTGACTTTTGATATTGTATACATTTTCTCTGCTGTTGAAACAGATGTTTATCCTGTATGAGTTATTTCTAGTGACCTTGACTGTTATTTGGAAAGTGCTGGACAACTGTGGGTCAGAATTAGAGGAATGAAAAGAGGTGATGCCCTTTTCTGCTCAGCATATCTGATTTATGCATTTGCATGCCTCCAGCTATTAGTAGATGTGGAAGTGCTGTTGTACATCAACATACGTTGCTCTCAACAAAGATCTTTACGACCAACAAAAATATTTATAAAGTAAGATTTAAAATCTGGGAGTGATTAGAAGGTTGGATGCATGATTAAACCAGGATGCATCAGCTCAGGTGAGGGAATCTGTTCTAGGACAATTATTAGTTGTGCAGAATGCAAAAAGAGAAGTCCTATTTTCTGTTTGCCTCTACAGGGACACAAAAAAAAAAACATGTAGAAGAAATCCCTCTTGTAAAACGCAACTAAAATGTAACAATATGACCGAACTACAAAATGGAGCTAACCAAAAACTGAATAACAGCTGAAGAAAAAGAGGAATCGTTTAGATCAGCGCATATTTGTGCGTGAGAATGGTCCAGTCAAACTCCAGGCCAAAATCTAATTGAAGGTATTTGGTAAGACTCGAAGATGCTCTCTGGTGAATTTCTACTTTGTGTTGCTTAGACACAAAAAATCCCCCAAAATACGCTGGAGTTTGTGATCACAATGTGAAATAATGTGGAACAAGTTCAAGACTCTGCAAATATGCTTTCACATTTAAACTGCTCAGCCATTTAAATGCAGCTGGTTTCAAATGCAGAACTTCTAACTGCAGTATTTTAAAAAACCTGACATGAATGAAGTGGTTGTAGCACAGAAAATTCAGCTGATCTTAGCAGGCACACACCTAAAATCTGGCCTTTGAGAGGATGTGGCTTTAACGACGCACAGATGAGCTTTTAGAAATCACATTACCTGAACTTAGCTCAGAAGCTCTCAGAAATAAAAAGGCCATAAAAGTAACGTGAGTCCCTTCATCCTCTTGGAGAGCACGCTCTCATAATGCACACACGGAGTAAACATACATACATGTTCTGCTCAGAGAGGAAGTGGACAGAATATTATGAGTGGGTCAATATGAAACTGCATGCACAACGGATTCAAATCTACGCGGTTGTTTTTTTTTTTTTGGGGGGGGGGGGGGGTGGGGGGTTGGCAGAACTTCCCAAATGGATTCATCTGCAAACACACGGACAAATGTGATGAACTGGCAGGTGCGGCGGAGGTCCTGTGAAGCAACACAGATGCTTCAGATATCCCCTGACTGAACCGTTAAATAAACAGTTGTTTATTTAACTGGACTGCACATTACATTATACTTATGTAAAACAGAGTTTCTGAGCATTCCACTTAGCTACACAAACAAACAGATGTTACAGAAAGAATGAACCTTTCTCAGCTAAGCGCATTTTCTTTTTTGGCCTGACAACTCCTGCTGATGACACTTGATACTTGCTTTCATGGTTACTTCAATGAACACTCTGCAGCTTTTGTTATTGAGCCATTAGGCATATAGCAGCATTTCAATAGCCTACAGCTGGATAGCTGTATCTTCAGCGGTACGAAGAACGAAAGCAAGCTAAGCTCAACGAGTTCATGTTCAATCTGTCACAAAGCACTATCTGTTTTATTTAAGCCTGAGAAAAGTGTATGTAATTGCCTTGATATGTCAGTTGTAATTATTTTTCACAGAGGGATGTTTGTTTACTACCAGAAACGTCTGGTTTCAACCACTTTGTAAAGTGGACAACACTGAGTGATCGTCTCTGCTGTTTTATTTGGGTATGCATTAAGTTTGTTTCTATTTATTTGTCTACATTTTGGTCATATATATCTGTTTTTTCTTTCAGATGAAGAAACCTAGACTTAATCTGATTCCCACACATTTAACATCACAGTCTTGCACATCCAAAGTAGAGCGAATTTAATGAAATGAGTGCTTTGCCTAACAGACACCTCAGCAGCTCTGCAGGAGTTCGAGGCGCACGAAGAGACAATTATCTTCCTCGCTGCACTGTGAAAGAAGCATTGCTGAGGAAGAAGCCAGCGTTTACATTATCCTTCTTTTCTTCTTTGAAATTTCATGCATTATCACAGACAATGATGTGAGCACGCTCTTTGTTAGCTGGCTATCTGTTCAGTATCTCTTTGACTGCTTGCTTACAGCTCTGCCACGTGAGATCTATAAAACTGCTGCTGGACATTTAGCACAGCGCATGCAGTGCCTAAAGAGTTTGCTCACCTTTCCAAATCATTAAATTCAGGTCTTTCAATCACTTATATAGATAGAGGTGCACCAAATCCAGATCAGAGGAATGTAAATTGCTTTTACAAATGTTTTGTGTACAAACGGGTTTGCTTTTTGCAGCTTGGTGAATTCCAGGGAGCTAACTATGATGGGTTTCACCTGAGCAATAAGTCTGCTGTAAAATTTCAGTTGAAAATGTCTAAACCAGTCGTTTCAGTTGTCAGAAAGCTGCACAGAGTCAGATGAAGTGGTATAAGGCATGGTGCCACTGGACTCTAGAGCAGTGGAGTCGTGCTCTCTGGGATGATGAATGATGCTTTGTCTGGGATTCCAAAGAAGAAGTCCACTGCCAGGAAAACAGCACTTGGTCTGACTGCTTTGTGTCAAGAGTAAAGTTTGGAGCAGAGTGGATTATAGTGTGAGGTAGTTTTTCAGGACTTGTGTTTTTGGTTACAGTAGAACAAACCTTTAATGTCTCAGCATCCAAATACCTTTTGAGCTGGGTCCTTGATGTTCCAAGATGACTGTGGACTAATGAAGTTTGGTGTGAAAAAAGTTGACTGGACTTACAACTGATAAAGCACCTTTAGGATAAATTGGAGAAGTAAATGTGAGCCAAGTCTTTTTGTCCAACATTAGTGTCTGACCTCACAAAGGCAATTCTGCAAGCATGTTCAGAAATACCTATAAACACCTAAACTTTGTAAAAAAAAAACCTGCTTACGTGAGCTGAAGCTGCTATGGCTGCAATGGTTGGACCACCACAATATTAAGGATTTTGTATTCAAATGAGTTGTCATTAAAGTTTGTTTGTGTGTAAAGGCAAGGAAAGTGACCAGATAGTTTTAGATGTATCAATCAGAAATCCACTTCAGCTTACATAACAATCACAAAAAAAACAACAACAATATACTCTCAAACCAGGACTGAATTATTCTGCTCCTATTCTTTATAACAGAGCATCTTGCTTGAAGAAACTTCACTTTATGAATGAAAAAAATAGTAAAGATTCTCAGCTTATCGTAAAATATTGCTAAAACCTCTTTTCACCTTGTTCTCATGAACAATGTCACGTTTTTCATCTTGTGAGTTTGATGTACCATAACATGCCCTAATATCAGCTGAATTGGAATAGTGACTAATAATGCAATTAGAGTTTAAATTAAGATTAAGTTTTTTTAAATGTTGAAAAACAATAGAGCAATTCTGGTAATGGAAACAGAAAATAAAGAGCTAGCTAAAAAGCTGTTGTGTCTTAGCAACAACCCTAATGTTTTATTATAAATAGCTTTTAAAACATGTAATTAAATCTCCAAGGAATTTACCATTCATCTACAGGGGAAAAGTCAAGGCCAAATGGAAAAATAGCAGTTAGATATTAAATTAAATGTGGAATTATCACAAAATGTTCAAATTCAGTAAACAGTGTCAAAGTATGGAAATGCACTGATCAGTTTTTTCCTGACCAACAACGATTGTATAGCCAGTTGATTCCAGTTTTGACTGGTTGTGAGTATTTTCATTCATACAGCATTAAATTGTATGAAATGTGCTCTGGGTGCTTTAATAGAGATAGCTGCTTTGAGTTTAGCAGAAAATGAAAGAAACAAGATTACAGTGGACGCCTTTGCAGGTGTTAGTGACCACAGTACCGGACAAATAGCAAAATTCCTGAATATTGAGATCGCTTCTAAAAATGTCTCATGTCTGTTTTAACAGTTTAAACACAAAATATGCATTAATACACACAGTGGAAACCGCCTTAGAGTCGCCATAGTGCTGCAAATATACAGCCTTACTTCCGCTTTTAGAGCTGTAGCCAATCACAACATGGAAAATAAATTCTGCTCCTGGATTGGCTGAAAACGTCAACCAATAGCATGTCAAGTAGGGTCAATCGTATCCCACTTATGTATTAATTTATATGTCCTTTGCATCTTTCAGATCTTAATGAAAATAATAAGCCATCAATGAATAGATGGCTTAATGAAAGATCAGGTTTTTCAGTATTTCTCCTGCCATTGTGGATAAAGCAAAAGATTATGCTGATTCCGATCATTGATTGTTGCATCTCTTTTTATTTGTTCAAATTTAATAAATAAAACCACGTCATGGACTTTACTGACGCGTTACTTTTATCACTTTTATCATTAATGTGTGCATATTTTTACGACTATAAATCTATAAACGCACAGTAATTCTGCTGCCTGACTGGCTGAAACTTTTGGGGACACCTGTTGATACTGAACAAGAAAAAGAAAGAAAAAAAAACACCTTCAAAAGGAAAGCACAATATTTTCTGGTCTCAATCTGGAAATAAAGAGAACCCACCAGGGTGAACTCACCCTGGCTGCTTTGGAGCTGTACGGGTCGTCAAACAAGGCCCACACTTTGGGTCGCCAAACTTCCCAGCATCCCCTGGACCTGTCGCTGCGGTCCTCAATGCCGAACCGTCTCGGCGTGTCTCTGTCGTCGTCTGTGTCCTCCGGGTCGGGCGGCTCGAATATCTCCAGAGCCTCTTCCGCGTCCCTGTGCTGCCGGTAGGTCATCCAGCAGCACGGTTCCACGTCGGTGTCATCTATCCCCCAGAAGGCCAGCTCCTCCTCGAACAGCGGGCCGCACACGTCCGCCGGACAGTGCAGCTTCCCGGTCCGGTAGTAGTTGAGCACATAGGCAAAGATGCCCGGGTGTCGGTCAAAGAAGAACTCGGAGACGCTCGGGAGCTCGGCATCCGATTCGGAGCAGCAGCCCTGGGAGTCTGGTTCGGCCAGCCAGGCCAGGCGCGTCCCCGGCAGGGTCCGCAGGGTGCTCTTGTAGGTCTCATGCCGGGTGCCGCCGACGTTGATGATGATTTTTTCCGAGTCCTCCCCTCTGGCCATCTCCTCCTTCAGACATGATTTAGACGGAGGTTTGTTTCCTGACTTGCGCCCACGGTAAGTCGAAACGCACACCGAGCTGATCATTTAGAAGCTTGTTGCTCCCCGCTGCTTCCCGCTGCTGGCCGCTGGTCTGATCAGAAGGCTGAGAGAAGGAAGGTGCGTCCTCATGTCAGAGTCAGTGACCCATGTCTTTCTGCTGCCAGAAAACAGAAACGAGCGGGTAAACGTGAAGGAAACCACCTGTGGGAAACCTCACTATTGTTCAGATGTTTTCAGATGATTGTTTTCCCCCCGTACTCTGCAGGTGATTTTTTTTTTTTTTTGGTTTATTTACACGCAGTTGGCTTTTTACGCACACCAAACGCACCCTATCCAAAACAAATCTCTCCGTTTTAGACCAAATCCGACCTCCAGCTCTAATCCCTGTCAACTTTCCACCTCTCTCCACTCATACAAACGGGAACGCTGATCCAGCTCAGAGGAACTACTCCGAGACAGGTTGCGCTAAAAACCGGGCTCTTCTGGCGCGCCAGATGTGAGCTCGTTTTGCAGCTGGGGATGTGTTACACCTCTTGAAGCGCAGCCTCTTTTCCCTTAGCGACACAGCCCGGTTGGATGGAGCGCAGAACAACAGGCTGACCGAGTTAACGCTTTGCCTGCCGAGGGCTGACGCATCATTTATTGAATCCCGGGCTCTCTCTAATTAGCACGGCAGGCTCATCAAGTGTTTGTGCGGCAAAGAGAGAGGAGAGCAATAACCCTGCTTAATTAAGCCTGTTTACTTTCCCTCCAGGTTGAGGTGCATTGAACGTTCATTAAATACAATTATCTGTTATTTGACGCTAGAAATTTTTTGTTTAATCTCGTGAAAATTGTTTCAATTCTTACACACAGACATAATTTAATTATTTCATCTTATTGAACCGATTAATTCAACGTTAAATGTTTAGGTTTTATTTATTTTCTCACCCCCTCAATGATTTTGTTTATTTAATAAGTAAATTACAGCTCACAGCTTGATCCAACAGGTAGTTGTTGGCTTCTTGTGCGATTAGACAACTGACAGCTCGATGTTTCCCTCTAGTGGACAACATATTAAATGAACTTCAAATAAAGAGTGGATCTCAATAACCTGAATAAGAAATTCATTTTGCAAGGCAGAAATTAAAACCTAAATAGCTTCTTTAGACTCATGGAGTGTAAAGAAGCTTCTTCATGATTGTGTGGCCATTACGTAATATTAAAAATCCTTTTCATTTTATCTAAAAGGTTTTTTTTGTCCAAGGAAACAGAATTTTGTGTTATCATTAGCTGTGAGCTAAAAAGAACAGAAATTAACAATTTAAATATATCACTCTTCTATATCTATAATGTACAAGTTGATCCTTTTAACTTACTTATTCAAATAAATTAGCACTTTGTTGATATTTAAATTAGTGATGACAATCATTGCATTTGATGGACGACTCTCATCTAATTTGTCATTCTATTCATACATTATTCAAACAGATCCCAGGAAATCTGTTTTTATTTAGCCATATATATTTGGATTTTATCTGAATCTCACGTGTATTCTTATTGCTTTAATTGTTAGAGTACTTAATCAACACTGAATGGTTAATAAGAAGCAAATGTTATCTTTTGAACATGTTTATTATAAATATGTGTAGAAACAATGAAAAACTTTTTTCTTCAGAAACCAAACATAAGTCAGAAATCTTTATCCAGCAGTGATATGCTGCAGTTCATAATTTTAGTCGACCTCCTCAATAGTGGGACCCTGAGAGGTTCCTCCAGCCTGACTGCTGGAGCATCCTGCCGCTGCACCTTGATACAACTTTGCCACGACTGGTTTGCACACCCTCTCCAGCTCATTCTGCTGATGTTCATACTCCTCCTTCTCTGCCAGCTGGTTGTTCTCCAGCCAGGAAATTGTCTGGTTGCATTTGTCAATGACCAGCTTTTTCTCCTCCTCATTGATTTTTCCTTTCAAGGTGTCGTCTTCGACGCTGCTCTTCATATGGTAAGCGTAAGACTCCAGGGAATTCTTTGCCGCAATCTTTTCTCTCTGCTGGTCATCTTCTGCCTTGTACTTGTCTGCGTCCTGCACCATCTTCTCAATCTCATCTTTGCTGAGTCTGCCCTTGTCGTTGGTGATTGTGATTTTGTTTTCTTTGCCTGTGCTTTTGTCGACGGCAGACACGTTTAGGATGCCGTTGGCGTCGATATCAAAGGTAACTTCGATCTGTGGAACGCCTCTGGGAGCAGGAGGAAGACCCAAGAGCTCAAACTTCCCCAGGAGATTGTTGTCCTTTGTCATGGCTCTCTCACCCTCATAGACCTGAATCAGGACTCCTGGCTGGTTATCTGAGTATGTGGAGAAGATCTGAGTCTGCTTTGTGGGGATGGTGGTGTTTCGCTTGATAAGAGGTGTCATAACGCCACCGGCTGTCTCAATGCCCAGCGACAAGGGTGCCACATCCAGGAGCAGTAAATCTTGGACATTTTCTGAGGTGTCACCCATGAGGATAGCAGCCTGGACTGCTGCACCATAGGCCACCGCTTCATCAGGGTTGATGCTCTTGTTTAGCTCTCTACCATTGAAGAAGTCCTGCAGGAGCTTTTGGATTTTGGGGATTCTTGTAGAGCCACCAACTAGGACAACTTCGTGGATCTTGGATTTATCCAGCTTAGCATCTTGTAGGGCCTTCTCAACTGGCTCCAGTGTTCCCCTGAAGAGGTCTGAATTGAGCTCCTCGAAGCGTGCCCTCGTGATTGAGGTGTAAAAGTCAATGCCCTCAAAGAGTGAGTCAATTTCAATGCTTGCCTGAGTGCTGGAGGACAAGGTCCTCTTTGCTCTCTCACAAGCTGTGCGCAGTCTCCTCACCGCTCTCTTGTTCTGGCTGATGTCCTTCTTGTGCTTTCTTTTAAACTCGTCCACAAAGTGGCTGACCATTCGGTTGTCAAAATCCTCTCCGCCAAGGTGCGTGTCCCCGGCTGTGGCTTTCACCTCAAATATGCCATCCTCAATGGTCAGGATGGACACGTCAAAAGTGCCTCCACCAAGATCAAAGATGAGGACATTGCGCTCTCCTCTTTTGCCTTTATCAAGGCCGTAGGCAATGGCTGCAGCTGTCGGCTCATTTATGATGCGAAGAACATTTAGTCCGGAGATCACTCCAGCATCCTTTGTGGCTTGCCTTTGGGAATCATTAAAGTAAGCTGGCACTGTGATGACCGCATTCGACACCCTCTGTCCCAGAAAGGCCTCAGCTATTTCTCTCATTTTAACCAGGACCATCGAGGAAATCTCTTCAGGACAGAATGTCTTAATTTCTCCTTTATATTCCACCTGGACTTTGGGCTTTCCGTTGTCGTTGATCACCTTGAAGGGCCAGAGTTTCATGTCAGACTGGACCACCAGGTCATCAAACCTTCTTCCAATGAGCCGTTTGGCATCAAAGATCGTGTTGGTGGGATTCATGGCAACTTGGTTCTTGGCAGCATCTCCGATGAGCCTCTCTGTGTCGGTAAAGGCCACGTAGCTGGGAGTTGTCCTGTTGCCTTGATCATTGGCGATAATTTCCACTTTTCCATGCTGGAAGACCCCGACACAAGAGTAGGTAGTGCCCAGATCGATGCCAATGGATATTCCCTTAGCTGATGACATCTTGCTGGTTGAGATGAACCTAGATAGAATCACAATTAAAATAATTTAATTTTAAGAGTAATCTCTGGTGAAACCCTTCAAAGTGAAATAAAACTGTTAGGATCACTAATGCTGATAAAAAAAACCTTTGTGCTCAGCATTCATTTAGATATCAGTTTCAGAAACGTTGGCCTGTAGTTTATCTTTTTAATACCTACAGTGCAGCTTTAAATCATCTCCCCAGGCTGTTTTACAGTCATTCAACACTTTGACACATGTGACTAATACACCTCACATTTCAATATAGCTAGGAACATGTTTGGATCATCAAGCAACGACTAAAACTTTGAACTTAATGGAGAAGGGTCAGTGTTGCCCAGAAGAAGCTTTGAAATGTGACCTTAATGCCCCATCTGTATTTTTGTTCTGACTACAATTTATAGGCCTCCGCCTTTTCAGAAGACCATATTGTAGGCGAAGTAAAATGCCTTAAAGTTTTTTATTTCAACGTAGGATCTGTTTTTTACATGTTTACATGTATGCACCTTTTCTAATTGTCTTGAGTAACAGCACCTAATTGTAGCACATTTTCATAATAGTCTTTATACTTGACCTCTTTTTGCCACTTAAAGTCAGACGTTTAATTTATTTCAGCTAAATTCAATAGATATGCCTGTTTGACGACTGTGAAACAGGCAGTGATGTAGTAACTGGTTAATGTTAGTGTCTGTCTTTTACTGGACTGTTTTCTGTTTTTTACTGATATCCTTTTTAGATTTCTTCCTCCTCATAAAGCAAAAATAGTTCCATCCTCTAAGTTTGATACCATGGTTCAAATTGTGTTACTTTAAGCATATTTGTAATAAATTTTATGAAGCAAATTGTGTGTCTTCACGTCAAAATATTTGACTTACATTTTCAATGACTTATTGCTAGATAGACTTAAAGAGTAACACTCAGCATGTCTCCTTTGTACCAACTCAAAGAAATTAAGATAAACCTTCACACAATTTTCTTTCAACATAATTAACAGATATTTTGAAGCATTTTAATAAAAAGATAAACCGACTGAAATAATCACTCCCTTCCTTTTCATTCTCCAAGCGTTTTCAATTACATGTTTTGACTATTTAAATAGTGGAATTCCAGCTACTTACAGTGAGTGACGATCTCCTTGTTGAGGAAAAGGTTAGAGTCTCGTATTCGTCAGCTTCTGCCGTCAGGTGTTTCTTCTGAAACTAATGCCTGGATTGAGTCAGGCCCGTTGCTTAAATAGTAACACCCCGGTTTCCAGAAGGCTCCCAGTAACCCCTCCTCCTCCTTCAGGCCCAGTGAGGAAACTGATAATATTAGAAACTAATGCAGCTAGCTCGGAGCGCGAGAGAGTGTGTGAATATTCTAGCGAGGGAGAGCACTTTGACGCCCAGCCAGCAGGGCTGACTGAGAGGAAAGCAATGCAGGGAATGTAGCATTAAGGCTCATTCTGGAAGCTAAGAGGAAGTTCTTGCTGTTTTCAACTCCAATTTTATCTCTAAAATTACTCATTCTCCACACACACCCACACAAAAACTCCACACTTTTAAAGTCAGTTAAAAAGCTTTGCTTTATTGCTGATTTAATGCATGAATTTACATAGATAGTACACACTTAATGTCATTTTAATCACATAAAATATTAATTAAGGTGACACAGTTGAATCAAATTAAGACAGTGACAATCATATGCCAGACATAAAGTTCATTATTTTTCTTAAAATACATCTCATATGTTAAAGTTACAGTTAGTACCATAAGCAGTGGAAGGAAGACGTTACGTTTAAGTAGGTGTTGTTAAAAAAGGAATGATGATTCGCTAAATTAAGGTCAGCGCTGATGGTTGGTATAGAAAACCTATTTCAAAACAAGTTCGGTCACTCGTGGGATTTCCAGACTGGAGCAAATAGTGCAGATACTCAAACCCATTAAAACTTTTGGTCTAAAGTTTTAATGAAAATAAAATGTAATTGTTCAAATTAGGTTTCTCTGCTGCTAGCATTTGATTCTCAGACAGAAATGTTAGTCTTTTGTTTGTTCCGATAAAAACAATATTTCTTAACTGGAAAGATCAAAATTTCTCTTTCTGGAGAAGGAAAGAATTGTGTATTTTTCTTCCATTTGAAACAGTGTCCCAACCTCTTTGAATACAGAATTATAAAAAATCAAAAAGGCACATTCATACCATGGCCTTAAAAGGCATCATTCAGGCAAAAGGTTTTTACAGAGACGGAGATCAGGACTGGAATGTGTCAGAGCAAATGGAAAGTTGGAAATAAATGAGGGGAGTTATCATTTATTGAGCGAGCTCTTGTGGCTTTACTCTTCAGGTTTTTCCAAAGTTCCCTTCAGGAATATGCAAAGCCTTTATTTTTTAACACATAATGTGTCAAAGCTAGCAATTTCTCTTATTTTTTTATTTTGTTAAATAAACTTCTTTTAATCATGATGTTGAATTGCAGTGCTTTAAGAAAGTATTCACATGCTTTAAGCTTTTTCACCTTTTTTACATTTCAACCAGAAACTTCAACGGATTTTATTTGATAAAGCAAGACAGCAGCATATTTGTGGAGTGAGGAAAAAAACGATTAATGGTTTAAATTTTTTCCTATTCGTTTTACAAATAAAAATCTGAAAAGCGAGTGCAAGCACTTATATTTGGCCCCTTTTACGACAATGCCCCTACCTTATCAGTATTCATCTGAAAATGGAAAAATGATTCATTAGTCAGAGAAGCAGAGCAAGAGGTTACTATGGAGGAGCTGCAGAGATCAGCAGCTCAGGTTGGAGAATCTGTTCACCACACTACTACTAGTCGTGAACTCTACACAAAGGATTTTGGACGAGGGTCAAGAACGAAGGCAAAAACTTTTACCACAAGCCGCATAGAAGATTTAGTAAATATGTGGAAGAAAGTGTTCTGGTCAGATGACACAAAAGTAAAACAATTTTAGCTAACAGTTTTGTACTTTGCAGTGGAAAAGTGTACACTGTCCCCACTGTGTAACCTGGTGGTGGCAGCATAATGCAAGGGGGATGTTTTTCTTCAGCAGGAATTATTGGAAAGTTGTCAGAGTTAATATGGGAGTCCGGAAAGGAAACCAGAGGCAGCAAGTCTGAGATGGGGGTGGAGGTTTACCTTTCAGCCTAAACAACCAGAGCAACAATGAAATCTGAACCAAAGGCCTCCATCCAATCTGAATAAGTTTGAACTATTTTGCAAAGAGGATTGGACAGAACGTTAGTCTCTAAAGACGTGCATCTCTAATTTGAGTAGAAGGTGGTTATACAAAGCTTTGACTCTGGGGAGAAGAAAACTGCTGGATGTAAGACTCTTCAGATTTTTATTTGTATACATTTGGAAAATCCTGTATTCTTCACCTACCTTGTGTCAAAAAAAATCCAAATAAAAATATTGAAGTTTTTGGTTGTATTGTTACAAAAAAATGCATATGGACACATTTTTTTATTCTTCATGATCTAGTGGATGTTACCTTTTAGGGCTTATGTGCAGGCAGCATTAAAAAATGCTTTCATGCATACGAAACGACTAAGATAATGTGCATACCATCAAAGAGCTTGCTTTGGCTCAGCCTAAATTCTGGTTCAATGAATGTGCCCATGAATTCTCCACACCCCTGACAAAAAAAAACAGGAACAGCCATCGTTTGGCACTGTGTGTTAAATAGAGTAAACGAACAAATAAACAGCTCTGTGATCAGGAAACAAAAACTCATTAACAACTAAATACACGAAAACATCAATGCATGCAAGTAGGATGCTCTCTGAACACAAGACAGACCAATGTTAGCTCATTATATATTATAAGTTCTCTATATGTCTTATCCTGAAATATTTAGATCTACTCCTAAGGTGCTATTAATAAGTTACATTCAGCATAAGTAAAATAATTCCTCCGTTTTGCAGTAGTCTAGAAAATAAAATAGATATCTCTGTTTATCCCAGGGCAACGTTTCGCTGAGTAGCAGACATCTTTATTAGTACCTGTGAAGTAAAGAAAGTGTTAATGGATTCCTTTGTTGTATTATAATAAAGCGTAATCACAGGAAAACACAAATTGACCCCAACCTGTAATAATTTGGCTTAAACGGGCCGTTCTTGTTCAGCCCCATGTACTTAGCCTGCTCATCGGACAGCTCTGTCAGGTGGGCATCAAAGTTGGGCAGGTGCAAACTGGCCACGTACTCATCTTGGAACAGAGGCAAAGAGTAATTCATTATAGATAAAGAGGACATCAACTTCAGCTCCAATAAATAAATGCTGCAAACCCTTTTGGGAGTCATAAGGTGGCAGCAGGGAGCAGGATTTAGGGAAACTCCTACCCATTTTCTTGGGCAGAAGATAAACATCTTGTTTGTATCGTCCTTCTGGAGCGTTGTACAGCTCAATTAAGGCTAGAGCCTACAGACAACACAGAGCAAACAGTAGATGTAAGACTTTTACAGCAACACTTGCAAACATTGTACTTCAATAAAACAATAAACCTGAGTAGTAGCAGTGATGGACAACACGAACGTAGGCACTGTAGAACAGCTCAGATTCAAAAGACGACCCTGAGGAAAACCAGAACGCACACAAAGCGTTTATCATACGTTCAGTAAACAAACTAACTAAAATAGAAGTAAGGTCTGAAGTATGTCAGGAACAGTGAGGTTTTACTGTGGACTTCTCCTGCGACTTTACCTCTGCCAGCACAATTACCCTTTTCCCATCTGGCCAGATGATGTGGTCGACCTGAGAGCGAACCCTCTCCCAGGTCAGCTCGGGGCTGCGTAGACTCGCCTGAAGAGCACAAAGGAAAATCCACACACACAAAAAAAAATTAAGAAGGGAATAATTAAAAGCCATCTGCTACCAAACCAAACACAAATGAGCTTGACTGTGCTGGGTTTCTATCACATTTGGATGAAAAGATGAGCGCTCATCCCGTTTAGAATGGTGGTGCTGTGACATAAAATCACATGAAAATCAAAGCTTTGGCCTTTTTGGGGGAACAAAGAAATGTAACTATTGGATCATTTACCCATCAGTGCTTTCACCACCATGTCTATTCAGTACCGAATCAAATCAGATAGGAGATCAGAATTATATAATGGTAGGTATCAGGATGAAATTCTACTCCCGGTACCTGATGATGGTCTTCTGTCTGATTTTGTTTTCTTCACTCCACGCTACACAAGTTGAGGTGTGGGCGATATTCATGTGCACAGCTGATTCCGTGCACATTATTTTGTTGATTGGCTCTGGGGTTTTTTTTGCTTCGCATCTATGGCTTTTTAAGCTTTTACTTTGATGTTAACAGTGGGAAACAGAGAGAAGCCGCATCAACTCCTTAGAGGCTCACTGTGTCTGTAACACGATGTTCCCTGCTCCCCTCAAGCATGAAAAGACACTGTGCAGCAGAGGGCGCTGTGCTTAGGGCATTCTCAATAACTGTCTTCTAATTGTACAACTCTAAAAACTATGTTTAAAGTCAATGTATGTTTTTGTCTGTATAAAATTAACTACAATCATTATGGATTATATTACAAGCTAAATTATTAATAATGAGACGTAAACAGAGAGTAAATAAATCGTTCTGAATGTAAACATTTTCAGCAGAAGAAGGACTGTAGCTGTAATTTTGAATCAAATATATATTACAAAATAAATCTATTTTATGTAATATGTTGCAAGAACATTACAGTAACTTTCTTAACCAAATTGAGAAAGGTTGACCTGAGAAAACTCTGGTTGGGATAAAATATGTGCAGCTTTCAGTCATAAATAGAACCTCAAAAAGATAGCTGTGTAAATAAGTATTTTTAATGTATTCAGTGTACGTGGCATTAATTTTATTACCTGTAATGAAGTATCAGACTGCGACTTAGTGTTGTTTTTAAATTATTCAAATCAAGTAACAGTTAGTCACCGAGGGATAAAAAGGAAAGACAGAAATATTGGGCTGAGAAACCAAACCAGCTTAAAGGTCATATTCCACATTCCTCACCTTTAATAATAGATGGAGCTTAACCTCTTTAATCACCCTAATTTCTAAATCAGAAGCTTTATTATTGTGATAAATTTCAGCGAGGAATAAAACATGAAGGCATATTTGCAAAGCTCACAGGATTATAAAAACAAATAACATATAATAGGGTTTTTTCCCCCATGAAAGTGTGTGAATGTCTGCCAACTTGTGCTTAAAACGAGCAGTTTTTTTTTCGTGGGAACTTTTCCATAAATAACAGAAAAACAACGAAATTACCACATCGATCTCTGTATTGGAATGTCCCATATTGCAGACAATGCAGCCATTTTTCATTCGGTCAAGATGCTCTCTGGAAACAACGTTCTTGTTCCCTGCAAATAAACAAACCGAAACTGATGACCTCTGAAGAAAATCCCTGAATCAAAAGGAATGATATTTAAAATGAGACACATATTTGCACATGGCCAACGCTGTGCCCATTAAAGCAGAAATAATAGATGTCACTGCATGGGGCTCCATACCAGTGCAAGTTATCACCACGTCCATCTGCCGGATGACCTCGCTCAGCTTGACCACTCGAAATCCGTCCATACTGTGCGGACACAAACCAGATCTTAAGATTTTGTTTACACAAGAGAGAAAGTAAGCGAATTAAAAGACGACATAATAATGCACTAGTTAGCATCGCAGCTAATTCAATGCACAACACAGAAATTCTAGTGGCGCGCATTTATTGATGGAGGAGTGCCGAATGGTAATGTGAAGTGACTCACCATGCTTGCAGAGCACAGATGGGGTCAATCTCTGTGATGCACACAATGGCGCCAAGGGCTTTAAGAGCAGTGCAGCAGCCTTTTCCCACCTACAGATCACAAGGCAGTGCAATAAGAAGGTCAGCTGCACCAGTGGAAATTCAATCATTTCAAGTAAAAGCTTTTGTTCTTTGTTTTTTTTGTTGTTTTTTTTTAATGTAGGAATGACTCACCTCCCCATAACCACACACAACCACTTGTTTGCCTCCAAACATTATGTCCGTGGTCCTTTTCAAGCTATCAGAGAAAAGTAAAATAAAAGATCACAATCATCCCGGACCATTTTTATTTTATTATTTTACATCATTTAAAAGAAAAACAAAAACAGAAGCGGTAAACATCAGTAATTAAAGATGACGTAAAAAGAAACATTGTACTTTTGTCTTCACTATCAGACATTAAAACATACCAAATGGTTTCTGTTTTAGGTCAGTTATAGTTCTAGAAAATATTTCTATTTATTAAATGTCATAATAATATGAGAAGATCTTTCCTATTTTCTTTAAAATATACACACACTTCATATTGAGAAAAGAACAATATGTGGATATATTGAAGAAACATCTACAGCATGGCACTAACAAAGTCAGTGTTTTGAGATGGTTGTCAAAAAGCTCTGACCGTACTCTCATTGAATGTTTTTGGGCAGAAATAAAAAGATGTGTATGATAAAAGTGTGAAATCTGTGAATTTTCGTAAATAAAAATAAACAATACCCCTCCGATTATTCTTGCATTTAAAACAGTTTTTATTTTGGTAACCCAAACGTCTTTTTACAGGAAAAAGCTTAGTCTGATTAATGTTAGACAGTGTGAAAAAAGCCAACGAGTATTTTTATACAGCCTACTGTAAATATTTAAACTTTTCTAATCTTGCTCACCCATCCAGAATAGATTCGCGGCAGCAGTAGAGGTTGTCAAACTTCTGCTTCGTAACCGAGTCGTTCACATTCATTGCAGGGACGCACAGTTTACCCGCCTTAGACAACTGATACAATCTGAGAAGACACATCAGGAAGTGCGTTTAGGCCAATCAGGTCACATGACACCTTTGTTCATATCCAATGAAAGCGAGATGCCCGTCTTTATGACACTGAGCTTTCTGGAGCCTCTGGCTAATTGAGTCTATGGAAGCGTATATTTTAGCTGCGTCGTGTTTCTCCAATTCCCTGAAGTTATACAAGGGCAAAGTCCTCTTAAACCCACAGTGACATTTATCAATACCAACATGACCTATATAACACCCTTACATATTGTTCCTGTTGACACAATACTCAGAATGTTATTTATAAGCAAATGCATTCAGGTAAAGCCCGACTTTTCCAGGAAAACAGAGAACTAATCGGAAACAAGAAGCAGAGATAGAGGCTTGAAATGAAAATGATGAAACTGTCTGACCTGTGAACACCAGTGACGCTCTCCTCCACGATTCCTCGGACCTTCTTGAACACGCTGGGATACTTCTTGTAAACCCAGTGGGTCAAATCTCCACCATCGTCCAAGATCTTTCATTTGAATCAAAAGATGAGATCGGTTAACTGCATCAAAGATTTAAGAAGGCCCCAGAGAGAGAGGTGTTAAATTCATGATGCCACTGTGCTCATAATACCATATTAGCCTGCCAGCTGTCGCTGTTGACACAGCGATCGATGCACCACCAGAAGTCGTCCTCTGATTCACCTTTCCATGCAAACACAGGTACACCTGCAGGAAGCAACACACACATGACGAGCAAAGATGGAGGCTCATTAGGGTGGCATTACATAATAAAAAACACAAGCATGAAACGGTTAACTTTAAAGGTCACTTAGAGTTCATTCAAACTTACTACTAAGATGAAGTAAAACCTAATCTACTATTATCTGTTAAAATGTAGGTCCCTACAATAACAGGATTTGTTTTTGCCTAGAATACAAATTTGATAGCTAGGGCTAACCCACAAACTGTATTTACTCATGCTGTTCTTCTATAGTGGTTTAGAGGCAAAACATTTTGTTTTTTTTTGGATACAAAAAAAAATATATAACAAATTAGATTGAAGGACCTAAAATTAATTTTTGTCTGTTTCGTAGTTCAGGATTCCAGTCAGAGTTAAAGGAAATGTCTCTATCTGGTTCCTTTCGATACATTCAATTATCGATACTTATTACTGGATTACTGACTGTGATTACATGAAAAATACTCAAAGTAAGACATCTGGTCATATTTTGTGTAGCCATTGTTTAAAAATTATATATTTTTTAAACACTTTTACACAGGTAAAAGTGATCTAGAGAATCTGGGTTTTCTCCAACAAGCCATAGATAATGTCCACAGTGAAAAGGGGATTGTGTTGCTGCTGCAGGTTTGCCGAGGAAAAAAAAAAAAAGGTTTTCTTATTTTTTTCTGAAGTGTGGGGGCCAATCCCTGTTATTCACATGCTTTGTAAAATTCAGATGATTTATTATGTTGCTGTTCAGGTAAATCTCGACTTCATGTTATCAAAGTGTTGAGCGATTCATTCCAGAAAACATCATGCTTTAAACCAGTAGATTATATAGAAAAAGCTTCTGGAGGGGACAATCTCACCAGTTTCAGCGAGAGCAGCGGCCACCTCGTTTTGAGTGGAGTAGATGTTACAGGCAGTCCAGCGGCACTGGGCCCCGAGGGCCACCAGAGTTTCAATCAGGACCTAAGAGGGCATGATGGATTGCACACACGTGTATAAAAAGTTAGGAGATGTGAGCTGTAAAAAAACATCAACTGGACCTGCAGAGAACAGGACAAGAGGACAGAACGTACGGCTGTCTGAGCAGTGATATGGGTGCAGCCCACTATCTTTGCCCCAGCCAAGGGCTTCTCCCCCTGGGCTCTCTTCCTCAGCGAGATCAGGGCAGACATGTCTGCAAAGCAAAAATATAATACTTAAAAGGTACAAACATTTGTTTCTCACTTGAAAACAAATTTTAAGGTTTATTTTTAGGGGGCGGGGGTTCAATTAAAAAAAAAAAAACATCAGCTTAGGGAGTCTCTCTGATAAGTGTACAATTATGGATTGGACATAAAGATATGCTATAATTTGGAAAATAGAAATGAAAATTGATCATCTACAAATTATATATTTTAACAGTTTTTTTAAGTAAAAAAGTAATAATAATAATCTCTTCCTACAAGATGGTTATAAAAAGAACGACAGGAATATGACAAACTACTAGAACAACAGCAACATACTATCTACAGCCCTGCAGAGTTAAAGCCTAATAAACACTTGTCAGGCGTTCACATAGTTCCCTTGAACAATGTAAACAGCTAGAAGGACAGCAGACAGAAGAGAGAGACTACAGCACCACATCTTTGAGCGTTGAAAGTAAAAGGACATATGAAATGATAAAAAACTGATCTGTAATGATGTTTTCAGAATAACATCAGTACTGAATAAGATGGGGTCTTAACTGTTGTGAAATTAGAAGATAAATTATAACAAGTCGTGTAGTGGTAGTAAGCAGTTTTTTGGCAAATATTCGGGAATAAGAAACTGCTTTCTTTGTTTGTTTCTTTGTTTTTAGAAGTTTTAAAAAACAGTCTACTATGCAAACTGCCTAACACCAAAACAATTTTTTCTCCTTTTACTGCAGAGTAAAAGAAAAGCTGCAAACTCAAAACTACACTAATCAGGAAACTACTGTTTGGGTTTCAACTTCTGCAAAGAAAAATCTATATTATCTCCTCCATAGGTGTTATATCTGTGTGGGTACCTTGCTCTGCTATTTCAATTTCCCGCCGTCCGAATTCAGCCTGTTTGATGTTCTTCACACAGAAGTCGGTGCTGCCGTGGCTGTTGACCTGGGCTTTGTCCCGGGGGGAGGTTTCATCATCCGAGCTGTCGGTGTAGGAAGCAGCTGGAAAACGAAGAACACAAAAGCTCACTTTTGTGTTAAAACACACGAGCGGAGGCAATAATGAAATCTATACTTCAAATCTATTGTGAGGAAGACAGGACCTCTGTGTGCACTTCTTGTGTGTGTGTGTGTGGGGGGGTGTGGGTGTGCGTGGGGGTGCGTGTGTCGGGGTGTGTGGACCTGTGTGTATTTATGACGCCTTCTAAAAGTATTCACACCCTCTGAGCTTTTTTTCACATTTTGTCACAGTCACAAACCCTTAACTTGTGTAATTGGGATTTTATGTGATAAATCGATGCAAAGTAGAGCATAATTGTGAAATGAAAGGAAAATGGCAAATGGTTTAAACATTTTGTATAAGAGTTGAAAACAGTGGTGTTAATTTGTACTCAGCCCACCTGGATCAGTATTATGTAGAACCAGATTTACCTACAGCTACAGCGGAAAGTCTTTCAGTGGAAGTATCAGCTTTGAAAAGTCCAGAGACTTTTCTTGCTAATTCTTATTTACAATAGCTGCAACTCAGTTAGAATGGATGTTAGTAACGTCTGTTTTTAAAATATGTTCACAAACTCTCTAAAAGGTCTGGACTTTGACTGAGCCAATTTTACACATTAATATGTTTTGAACAAAACTATTCCATTGTAGTTCTCATTCTATTTTAAGGCTGTTTTTCTGCCGGTAAGGTTAACCTCTGCCCTGCTGTCGATTTTTCCTGGTCTCCTGCAGAGTATTTAGCTCCATCCACTTTCCAATCAGCTCTAATCATATTCCTAGTAGCTGCTAAAGAAAAGCATTCCCACAGCATGACGCAGACCCCACCGTGTTTCACAGTGAGAAATAGCACTTTTATTTTTCTTTCACACAGAACGCTTTGATTAAAGACAGAAAGTTACATTTGGTCTCATCTAACCAAACACCTTCCTCGACAAGTTAGCTCTGGTTTATGTACCCCACTCCACCGAAAACAGGAATCCAACCTATTAGTTAGAACAAAAAGATCCTGAGAAACTTCTATTAGTTTATACAGAGAAACTCCTGGTGTGCCTATTCTTATTCTGTTTAGCAGTCCAGAAACAGGAACATTTAGTTTCATACTTCATTAAACCCAGAACAGGAGTTAGAACAATATCTGGATAAACTACTCATTACCTTAGATCAACAGTTAGTATTAAACTTTTGGTATCGGAGCAGGACCTAGAGAAAGTCCTGTTAGCTTAAAAAAAAAAAAACTAGAACAAACTCAGAAAGTATAAAATCAAACAAGGAGAACCAACATCTGGATTTATCAGAACAAGAATAAAGAGAAAGCCCTACTAGTTTATAAATTGCTGCTTATTCATATTCTTATTAAAACTGGGGAACCGATATGTAATTTTATACTTCACTTTTCTTTTCTACTAGTTTGTCCAGAGAAACTCCTATTAGTATTTAGTACTTTTTGGGTTCTGTTTTTCTTTGGTTTTCTGTTGTTATTTTGTTTGTATTTCCTCTAACTCACATAAAGTCCTTTGAATTTCCTTGTTGCTGAAATTATGCTTTTCTGAATAAAATCACCTTACCTTACCTGTAGTCTTCACGTGGTATATAGTACATGGTTTTATTTACCAAATCTATTAGCCTAACATCATAAACTGAAGTCTGTTTTTCGACATACCATCGATTTTCCTTACTTTGTAACTGCCTTGTGTTTCTCCATCGCCTAAAGTCCAGATAAAAGATTGAAATTTGTGGCTTCTATGTGAAATATGTGAAAAATCTGAAGGAGTTTAACGTTGTCAACTCAGTGTAGGAAGTAGAGTGTTGCTTTAACGGATATAATGCGTAAGTCTTTCAAAATAATATTTTATATGTATGTGTGTTATAAAAACATTAATGCCTGTACTGAAACGTTGGGGTTCACAGTACCTGAGCTGTAGCTGTCTGTGGAGGACTGTGAGATGGAGCGTGAGAGCGAGCGGCGACCCGCCTTGGTCGGAAACTTGCTGAACTCCTGCTTGTCCTCTGCATTCGCAAACTGGATCTGAAAAAAAGTCAATCAAATGCAACACTGAAATCACACGCAGACAGGGATGGAAAGTATCATCGCCACACATTAGCAGTGTATATGCTCGGTAACATGCTTACGTAACTGCTTATTTGAACTCATTTTGCTGTTTCAGCCTCAAAACTGTCCTTTGAAAAAAAGAAAAAGGTGGAAATCAGCTCATTTTTGCAAAACGCAGGTGGATCAGGAAGAAGAAAGCTGCTGCTTATTTTTAGACGCGCTCTGCTGCTCTGTGATTTATGCTTTGTTCAGATACACAGGCTTGAGTTGTTGTTGAGGGCTATTTGTTTTTCATCCTGCTAACTGAAGCCTTCAAACGCCAAAATCAAAGCCCTGGAAACACATGAATCAGAACAGCAAAAGCTTGATTAGCGTCTGTATGTTGTACCCTTGCTTTTCATAAAAGTCGTAACTGTTTGAGAATCTGGTTTTTGGTTCAAGCTTATGAGCTTTAGACAGATATAAAGAAATATTCTGTTACATCACAGTCCCATACGTAATGCTGTTCCTCAGCACTTTACAGCAACACAAGGTCTCCAGGGTCGTTTCATTTTGCACATTTTGTGTTTTGTATAATTTGTGATAGAGAAAAAAATACAAGCTTGGACAAATCCTCTCAGAAACTAGAGATGCATACTGGAATCCCCCGATCTTCAACTTGATTGACCCTTATCGGTAATAAGATGTTCAGAAAGTTGAAGATCCAATCTTCATCTTTTTTTCTGATCTGTGAACTTCACACAAGATATCCGTAAGAACCAAAGTAATGCAGAAATCAAAATTAATGCGTTAATTTCAATTAATTAATTAAGGAAAGAAAATCTCATTAAAAATATATATGTAGTTCCATGATTCAGTAGAGTATGAAGTATAAAACTGTTAGTTTTCTTGCATTAAAAACATCTTGAATGTCCCTGCATCTGGATCTGGATGGTTAGATGAAGCCACGACCTTCCAGTTTCAAGATATCTCAGTATAATCCACATTTTATTTCTATTTACCAAAGTTTATTGCAATTGAAAGGCTTATTGTGGTAGTTTGGTGGCACTTGTTAAAAAAATATAGCTGATTGATCCTAATTTATTAAGTACAAAGCCTCTAATTAATGATACAATCTTTTTTTAATCACATCCCATCACAAATCAGATAAAGTTTTGGAAAATAAATTGAAATGGCAGAAGGAACGCATACATTTTGAACACATGAAGAAAGGGAGGTGCAAAAACGCTTAGAAAGTCAAGAAACCACCGAAAATCTTTAAGAAATTAGAGAAAATTTCTTCCGCTTTGTGCCAATTATGTTAACTGATTACCTATAAAACGGTTTGACTTTATCAGGACAGCATAAAGAGTTTCACAACTGGTAAAAGCAAAAGGACTTTCGCAAATAAAGTCTTCTTTTGGCAAAATTTACAGTTTGTAATTATTATAGTTGTATGTATTTCTAAACTTCTCAATGTTCTTGTAAGCTCTCTTGGAGCCACACCCCCAAAAGTAAAAAGAACTGAATTTCACCATATAACGGCTCCAGCCATGTGGCCCTTCATATTTCTGACAAAGGAGTCAAAAGAATAGTTAGAAGAGTTGTTCAAGACCTTATTGAAACAAAGTAGAACCAAAACATGACGAGATCCTGAGCAGGAGTGGCTCTGACAGCCATAATGTCTGCCTTCCCAAGACTTCATACTCTTATATCCATTATCGCGCTTTGATGTTGCGTCGTCTGTCTGTCAGACAGCGCTGTGTAAAATCATAACACCGAACAGTGTCATGCAATCGTGGCTGATCCCCTTGCAGACGCACAGACAAAATGCAGAACATTTTTCCTGCAAGTCCTCTCTATCTCTCGATCATTCGACTTCTCTGTCTTGGTGGTGTTGCAATGCTGCTTTAAGTCAGTTATTGATTTCCCACAGTTCACACCGCTCCCCTTTTGAGACATTTCGTGACAATGCTGTCGGTCTCCTCGACCTCTTATTTTCAATGTCCATAACTTGTGTTTGGAGTGCAAACTGTTGAGCAGGCCCCTGGAGTTGACAAAACACACAGGAACAATGAATCGGTGGGCCAAACAGCTACTAGAACTAAACCCCTGAGGGACATACACTGGCCAAGATGCATGATAGAACAGCAAAACCTTGATAGAAATTGCTAAGGAGTAACAACTCAAACACTTACATAAATACAACTCTTAGCCAAAAAGCTAAGAGAAGCATCATGTGGCTCAGTTTTCAGGAAGTGACCTCACGGTTGGATGCAATGGATTCATTCTCCTGCAAAATACCGACGAGTTAACACCAAACATAGTTTCAGTCTCTTAACTTCTTGACCTTATGATCCCTCGTTTCAATGTTCGTCACACCTCGACTTCAGCAGTCTACCATGCAACTGAAGGGAAACTCAAGAAGCTTGGGAGTCTGGGTGAGCAGAACAGATCTCTGCATGGCTCTGTTTTCACAACCAAGACAGTGGCCTTTCTCTCATGCTTGGAAAACAGTACATTGAGTTTTCCTCTGGATCTTTCATGTGGATTCAGCACCCACTTTGCATTTACCGTTCCAGATTGGTAAACATTTAAATAAGACCGTACTCCTGGTTATGACATATGGTAATGTAAATGATCGTTACTGGTTTTGCTACCTGAGATAACATCACACAACCTGTGTAGTTCAATGTAAAACAGTGCTGCGTAGAGTACCGTAACCCGTCTCAAGCAACAAATGATCCAAACTGATCTCTGCCTGGGAATTCCAATATCTAGAAAGATACGTTTCCTGTGAGGCATTACAAGCAACTCACCCGTTCTCTCCCATGTCCATGCTTGTGGGCCATAGCTGCCGGTCACCGTCTACTGCTCTCTTCAGCTTTGTAGCCTACCTCTCTGAGTCCTGTGTGTGTGTGTGCGCGCGATGGTACCAGGTGTCCCTGATGCTATTATCCCAGAACACTCCCAGGCAGCTCAGGGGGAGGTTCCCACCTATTACTGTGATTTCTAAATGGCCAACTTTGGCTAAAACAGGCCAGGACGTAAAAAAGAGAGGTCAATTTCAAACAATCCTCTCTCTCCCTCTCTCTCGCCGTTTGCTCCGCATTGTCCTTGACAACTCGCTGCAGAAGGCTTCAGTTATTATTTTATGGGGATTTTTTTTTTAAAGTGCAGATAGAGCATTGTACGAACCAGAGATACGATGACAACACATGCAAACAAGTATAAAAACACATTTGCTGAAGCTCGTATTTTCAGCTTGAGTTCCTAATTTGCAGCACTAAATGTACTGGGATTGGCAGGAGGAATTAAACCCGTTCTCCATTAGCCTTCTGCTGCATCATTAGGCATCTCTTTAGACCCATCCTGCAGCTAAAAATACCCTTTCTTTCTCAGATAACAGGCCAGGTCAAAGACTTAAGCCGTAGAGTGTTACAGTCGGTCAGTGGCGTAAAGGCTCAGTGTGGCCCCAACATAAGGCAACCAAAACTACTTAACCAGACACCGCCACCGCGGCTCTATGGCACCATCTAACGTAATCCACACACATCCTCAGCGCCAACTGCTCACAGTCACTGCATTCAACAAGTCAAACACAGGCAGCGAAGCGGGTAAAACAGAGCACATGGAAAGGCAAGTTTCAAGTGAAGTATAACACTGAAATCAGCACACTCCTCCGGGTATGCAAAGGCTGCTGTTTAAATCAATGCATGCGTGACCGATTACACCGTGTTGTGAAAAAAAACACACTGTGAACTAATCCTGCCTTCCTCACAGACTATGTGACCTTTAGCTGAAACTATAAGTTCTCCTGATTGAGATAACATAAAGCCTTATTTCATGAATAAACACTTGTAGTACAGCCACACTGATTTAAAAGGGTAGTCCAGACTTCTGTTAAGATGCTATATTCAATCATTAACTTGTGGTAAATAACTCTCTTGGGGTTTCTACTTTAATACTTTAATTAAACCAGGATTTTTTTATTTTTTTTTAGGAAACAGGGCATTAGAGGAAGTCTAAGTTAGAGGCTGGCCATGTTAAACCTAGCATCCCAAAATATGCTTAACGCATTTCATGTTGCAGAATGTTGCAGAAACAATCGGTCCCTTCTGTGTGAGTCACTGTGCATGAATAAACCTCAAAGAAATGTTTTGAAGTTCAAGTTATTTTATCATCAAAGTGAAATGACAGTAGAGTTACCTACTACAGGTTAGTTACTGACTTCACATCACCTCTTGGTATAACAACTACTTCGAAGAAAATCTAACATTTTCATATGAATGTTTAAATTTAATAAAAGATGTGCTAAAATGAACTAAATATCTTGAAAGTAAGTGGAATGGTGAAAAACAAGACTTGTGAGGATGAGCTGTAATGCTTCCTTAACTAACTTGAGTTAAAAAAAAAAAAAAAAAAAAAAAAAATTAGAACTGAGACAGAGGATCTGAGTTTATTTTGTTTGGTATCTTCACGTCATCTAGTCTCCACTGTGCGATATTCACTCAGTATGGAGTGTAAATATCACCCCAGGAGAGGGTGATACACTCCTGTGGCAAATGTGTAATCACTTGCATGAAGGGTTTACTGGATTGAAAATGATGAATATGGGACAGTCTTTAGAGGATCTGAAAGCTTTCATGTTGAACTTTCGCTTTGCAGTCCTCCCCCTTGTCCACCTTATCTCATTACAGCATTAACTTTGATTCCTCATCATTTCAGAGTATAATCTGTTCTGCCTTGACCAGACCTCTCCGTCTTGCACTGCGGAAAAAGATTAAAAATGCAAATATCAACTATTGAGAATTATTTGGGGGAGACATTAGATAGTCTCACAATAATACAGGACATTAATCAAATCTATCAAAAGCTAAAGAACTTAATATGATTATAATCAAAAGGAGAAGAAAGCAAACTTTTTACTTATATTTGTTGAGCTATGAACTGTTGAAAAAGGTTAGTCCCAAACCCCAGAGATGTTCTATCAACATAAAATATTTGATGTATTCTTAACCAAAGTTTAGGGTTGAAAAAGATTTTTATATTTCCTTGACCATTTTAGAGTCCCAGAATGTTTAGGCTGAGCTGATATTTGAATTTTAAGTTCTAACCTAACCAATATTTTCCAATCCAAATGTTTTTAAACATTTAGTGATGTTTAAATTCCCTTTAATATATACATAAGTGAATATTACTAAATACATTCCTGCTATAATTGCCTTTTATGTTCACATAGCAAGGCATGTGTCTCTTATATCATATTAAAACCCAGTTGAACTTTTTAGCCACTAAAGTCAATGTACATTTTGTTCGGCTTGTTCGTTGTAAACCAAGACAAAGTAGTCCGTAGTTGTGCAGTGGAAGGAAAACTGACACAACTCTTTTCAAGTCTTCCAAATACAATACAAATTTTTATTAATAATTTGAAAAACCACATTGCTTTGCCTTGCACTTCACAATTCCCCACTTTTTTGCGTTGGTTTGTCACCAAAAATCCTTACAAATCCCTTTGTGGTTTTACCATGACAAAACGTGGAAAAGATCAATAGTGCGAATAAGTTTGCAAGGCACTGTAAACATGACATAACCAAACTTCAAAGTGAGCACACAGGAGTCCACACCTCCACAGGGATCAGACACAAAATGATGATGCAGGAACAAATTCGATGTGAGTAAGTCCCATTCCCGAGGGATGGGTGGAGGGGGGAGGGGGGCGTATTGCATAACTGTTTTGTATTGGAAAAAAAAAAAGGAGGAGGCAGAGGTTTGCCGTCTTTGACTCACCCACCATCACACTCACTCAGTCAAATTTGTAGAATTGATTGTATTTATTCATAACACATTTTTCAGACCGTCAAAGTCAATGCAGTGTAAACCAAAAATATTAACGAAGTTTTTCTTCTTACGATGATTTGTAGAAGTCGTTTTTACTAATTTTGCAAACAGGTGACTGAGTCAGACACTGGACTCTCGGTTTTACTCATAACAAAGCGTTGTTTTCATAAAGCTGATGCACATTCCTATCATTCAATATGTTTGGAAACAGGCTTCCCGGAGGCAGCTCACAGTCCACACAATATTGCCTGTCAAACAGGAAGGAGGCTTAAACTCATATTTTAAAGCCTCTGAGCCCCACTGCTGGGAACGCAGATATGGCTATCTTTTGTAATTTATATGTAATTTGGTTCATATTATGAGTATACAACTTGGTATGAGACTCTCCGTCTTTACAAAAGCTAAATCACAAACACAGTCATACAGTAGATATCGGACAAAAACAAAGATTTAATGTTCAAGGTGATTATTTAGCAAAAATAAAGTGCGTATAATATCTATGTTATTATGACATTGAAAATATGTGGAAACAACCTTCTTTTAATCTGCAGAAATTACATATCGTTCTTACATGTTTATGTGTTTCTCAACTGTAACTTGGACTCATTTAAACCTTTTCCTGTCACTGTTTAGTGAAGATTTACCTATTTAATTCATATAAAATTAAATAAAAACCATGTAACTAAGCATCTGTTTATACTATGGATTTTTAAAATTTGAAGTATACTCAGTTTCATGCTGTGTAACAAAATTTAAAAACTGCATTTAAGATGAAGATGTAAAAAATATAAACATCGCTGATCTAAAGTTTCCTATTTTCCACAAGAAAACAAATTAAGGAACATAAAAATAGTAAAAGGTTATCCTGCTTTGAGAATCTCAGCCTTCTAACTACTGTAAAACAATTTTACCGAGTGTCTTTTTTTTTTTTTTTGGAAGGACATTATATATTCAGGGAACAAAATACAAAAATAATGGCTATTTCTAGAGTTAAAAAAATAAACATCTTCTCCTCTAAATGTGAGCCGGTTCTCAGAAACACAGTCCTTGACCTGTAACCAGCAGTGGATAAACACTCAGATTTATCCAGTGCTGGGAACCAGCAGTGGATGTGTAATATGAACATCCGACTAGAGAAAGTCTTTTTTGTTTTGTGCTGTAAAGCGGCCAAGACATTCAAAGTCTTTTCCCTCAGGTGCACAGTGTGCAGTAAATACACTGTTATCAAGCTGCTCCAAAAACTAATGATTCCCACCCACATGAGAAGCCTGAGCTAAGTCAAAGCTGACCAGGTCAATAAGGACAGAGTTCAACAGTTAGATGGTTGGACTGGTTACCAGACCTGGATGCACTACTCAACTTTTTCCTGGCGAACTTGATATCCAATTTTTTTTGCCAAGTCCCAATTTGACTTATTTGACATTTTATTTCTAAGAGCTATCAGACATCAAAGGAAAAATATGTACATTAGTTTCTTTTGTAGAAGGGGTGATTATGAACTAAAAATAAAGAAATAAGATTATCTTCATTGATGCATCAAAGTACAGTAATATATTTCAAAGTACATTATTGAACAAAAGTCGTGGGGTATCTTACTTTGGATACATTTAATGAAGAGAAGATGGAAAGAAGGGCTTTTCGAGGTCTGATTGATGTTTAATAAACCGTGCATTTTTTCACTTTCCCAAAGACTGAAATCAAAGATTTAAAAATAATCTTTTTGCTGTTTGGTGTTTTACACAATGTATATATTTTATCAATACAGCATGGGAACATAAAAAAAATCTATCAGTTTTCTTTTAAGTATAAATTTTCTGTTTTAATTTTGAAACAACTCAGAACTTAACCTTATTTTAAAAAGTGGTTTGTAGAAGAAGTAGCTTTAAATTCAACTGAAAATTAAAAAGTATGCAACAAGAATATTCTGCAATAAGCCTGTGTTCCTAACCTCTATTGGATTTTTATTAAACTCAAAGAAACGCATCAAAGTACATGTTCTTGGTTAGGGTGAAAATAGAGGGGGCTGTAAGTCTATCACATATCTATCCATCCATCCAGCAGACGCTGCGCCAATCCGCCTGTAGATCTCCCGCTCCCTTCTTCCCTCATTCATGAACAAGATCCCGAGATATTTAAACTCCTCCACTTGGGGCAGGACATCCACCCCCCCGACCTGGAGAAGATACTCTACCCTTTTCCAGCTCAAGGAGGCACTGATCCTCATCCCGGCCACGTCACACTCTGCTGCGAACCGCTCCAGCAAGAGCTGCAGATCACGACCTGATGAAGCCAACAGGACCACATCATCTGCAAAAAGCAGAGGTGCGATCCTAAGATCCCGGAGAACCCCCCGAGGGACACAGTCAAACACCTTCTCCAAGACCTCAAAACACATGTAGACCGGTTGGGCGAACTCCCACGCACCCTCCAGGATTCTGCTGAGGGTTTAGAGCTGGTCCAGTGTTCCACAACCAGAACGAAAACCACACTGCTCTTCCTGAATCCGAGGTTCAACTGTCCGATGGACCCTCCTCTCCAGGACCTCTGAACAAACCTTGCCAGGGAGGCTTACAAGTGTGACCCCCTGTAATTGGAGAACACCCTCCGGGCCCCCTTTTTGAACAGGGGACCCACAACCCCAGTCTGCCAATCCAGGGGAACTGCCCCCGATGTCCATGCAATATTGCAGAGTTGCATCAGCCAACACAACCCTACAACATACAGAGCCTTAAGGAACCCAGGGTGAATCTCATCCACCCCCAGGGCCCTGCCACTGAGGAGCTTTTTAACCACCTCGGCGATCTCGTCCCCAGAGATTGGAGAGCCCAACCCAGAGACCCCAGGCTCAGCTTCCTCAATGGAAGGCATGTTGGTGGAATTGAGGAGGTCTTCAAAGTACTCTGCCCACCGGCCCACAACATCCCAAGTCGAGGTCAGCAGCACACCATCCCCACTACAAACAATGTTGGTGCTGCACTGCTTCCCCCTCCCGAGACGCCGGATGGTGAACCAGAATCACCTCGAAGCCGTGCAGAAGTCTTTCTCCGTGGCCTCTCCAAACTCCTCCCATGCCCGAGTTTTTGCCTCAGCAACCACCCGAGCCTCATGCCGCTTTGCCTGCTGGTACCCATCAGTTGCTTCTGGAGTCCCACAGGCCAAAAAGGCCCGATAGGACTCCTTCTTCAGCCTGACAGCATCCCTCACCGAAGGTGTCCACCAACGGGTTCGAGGGTTGCTGCCGCGACAGGCACCGACAACCTTGCGGCAAAAGCTCCGATAAGCCACCTCGACAATGGACGCACAGAACATGGTGCACTCAGACTCAATGTCCCCCTCTTCCCCCGGAACATGTTCAAAGTTCTGCAGGAGATGGGAGTTAAAGCTCTGCCTCACAGGGGACTCCACCAGACGTTCCCAACAGACCCTCACGACACGTTTGGGCCTGGCAGGTCTGACCAGCATCCTTCCCACCACCGGAGCCACCAGTTAGTGGTCAGTGGACAGCTCCGCACCTCTCTTCACCCGAGTGTCCAAGGCATACGGTCGCAGATCCGATGAAATGATGACAAAGTCGATCATCAAATTGCAAGCTAGGGTGTCCTGGTGCCAAGTGCACATATGGACACCCTTTTGCCTGAACATGGTGTTTGTTATGGATAATCCGTGATGAGCACAGAAGTCCAACAACAGAACACCACTCGAGTTCAGGTTGGGGGGGGCGTTTCTCCCAACCACACCCCCCTAGGTCTCACTGTCGTTGCACACATGAGCGTTGAAGTCCTCCAGCAGAACAAGGGAGTCCCCAGTAGGGGCACTCTCCAGTACCCCCTCCAAGGACTCCAAAAAGGGTGGGTAATCTGAACTGTCATTTGGCCCGTAAGCACAAACAACAGTCAAAACCCATCCCCTCACCCGTAGGCGAAGGGAGGCTACCCTCTTGTTCACCAGGGTAAACCTCCAACGTACAGGTGCCGAGATGGGGAGCAACAAATATGCCCACTCCTGCCCGGTGCCTCTCACCTTGGGCAACTCCAGAGTGGAAGTATGTCCAGGCCCTCTCAAGGAGACTGGTTACAGAACCAGAGCCATGCGTCGAGGTGAGACCAACTATTTCTAGCCGGAACCTCTCAACCTCACACACTAGCTTCGGGTCCTTCCCCACCAGAGAGGTGACATTCCATGTCCCAGGAGCCAGCTTCTGCAACCGAGGATCGGACCACCGGGGTCCCCTCCCTCGGCCACCACCGATCACACACTGCACCCGATCCCTTTGGCCCCTCTCACAGGTGGTGGGCCCAGGGGACGGGAGACCCATGTTTCCTCTTGGGCTGAGCCAAGCCGGGCTCCATGGGTAAAAGCCCGGCTACCAGGTACTCGCCATCGTGCCCCCCCTCCAGGCCTGGCTCCAGAGTGGGGCCCAGGTGACCCGCGTCAGGGCGAGGGAACACCAAGTCCAAGGTTTGTATTCAACAAAGGGGTCTTCGGGCTGGGCTTTGTCTGGTTCCTCACCTAGGACCTGTCTGCCTTTGGGTGACCCTACCAGGGGCATGAAGCCCCAGACAGCATAGCTCCTAGGATCATTGGGACACTCAAACCCTTCCACCACGATAAGGTGGCAGACCAAGGAGAGGCATAATATCTTTTATAGTATCTGACCTGCCAGTCACTGAGCAGGGCCGTTCAAGGGAAAGTTGGCTGATTCTGATTCTTGCTGGACTGACTGATACTTATCTTTTTACAATTTTAACAGCCACATTCCTGCACCTCTAAGAAAAGCTACATAACCACAGGTTATGCGGGGTTGAATGTTTTCTCACAGAAAATCCTCTATGGCATTAACTACCACATACTTAGTGTGGAAGCTCCCCCCACATGGAGCTTACTAAGGCCTTACATGTAAGCTTTAAGGTTAGTTTCCTAAATAAAAAATATTTACATTTACACTGTATAGAAACAGTATAAGAATACCTAAAGCTTGACGGTAATACTGTTTAAAATGACTCGCCAGTATTACAATATAAGTTGTAATTCTTCTACAACGACTTCTGTCATACTAAGTGAAATGGGAAATAATATACATGTCCCACTGAAACTACTAACCCGACCGAATTCCGACTACCCTGCTTTTTAATACTAACTGTACTAAATATTAAACGGTATGGCTTTGCAGCGCATTCAGTATGGTTTATTTCCCCGTACGGTCCAACAGTAGCCCACTTGACTGCAGCACAGTTCTCCGCACCAACGTGAACGTGTTCTCCTCACATGTGACCGGCTGTTCTCTGCCCAATGGCAGCAAGTGATGGCGGGCATCACGTTCCTTACCTTCTTCACCGACTTCAGAGTCGGGACTGCGGTGAACGCCGCGGAGGGCATCTCTCCAACGTTCATGTTAACATCGCTGCTGTTCTTGCTGACGGTCAATGCGGAGTATTTTTCCGCGACGTTTTCGGTCTCTTTGACATATTTAGTGGCCTGCTTGACCTCCGTTTTGCTATCCACTGCCGAGTCTGTCATCGCATCTAAGTGATACTAAAAGAAGGAGGAGATGAGGGGGAAAAAAAAGAGAAGCCGGTTGTTTGTGGAGTTCAAACTAACGTTAGCTCCGTCCGTCGCCTTCTTTGCTCTTTGGTGTGTGGTTTAAAAAATGACCGAAAAGATCCTGTAATCTATATAACTAAGAATTAGACGCTTAGGTCAAGTTTTCTGGCTTCTTTAATTCCCTATAAGCGCTGCGGAGGCAGTTGCTGGTCCTGCGTTGTGCTGTCAACCTCAGACAGAAGCATCTCTGATGGGAGGGGGGCGGTAGGCTCAGCCTGTCACCTGAGGAAGTAGGCTGTGTTCAGGCGGTGATCATCCACACAACGCTCCAACCGGAGGACAGGATTCAGAACAGAAAGACGGGAAATTCTATTCGGAAAGAGTTTTCATAGTATTTACGTCCTACTTGTATAACTCGTCGTGAGTTTGCATAAAGTAAACCTTAGTCCGTAAAGCCTGTTTGACCGTTACCAAGGAGGCTGAGAACAAGTCCCGCCTTCTTTGCTATGATTGGTTGACTCTGAGATCCATTTAGACAATCCACTGCTTCTGATTTGCTGCGCTTATTAAGCTTAAAGGGTCCTGAACAGGGATAGATTGAGAAAAAAAAAACACATTTTAAAATAGTTTTAGCCTGTTTTAAACATTAATATAATAATTTGGGCAGGATCGTCGGAGAGAGAATACTCGAGTACATAGAAAATACTTGAGATACTATGTACTGTTATGCATCAGTTTGCATATATTGAATGAAAACCAAAAAGTAAATAATAATAAAAAAAAATTAAAAATGGTCCGAAAGTAATGGTGTCCTCCTTAAAATAAAAATAGGCAATCTAGGAGTAAAAAGTTAACATTTTATTTTGATTTGCTTAGATATCGAAGATTGACATTTCTAATAAAAAATGCTTTAATAAAGCCTTAAAGAGCATTGTTTTGTGCCTTAAGACCTTAGGTGAAGCTCCAAATTAAGCAACCCTAGGTGTCTCCCTCCACCCTATGTGACAACATCCTAATCAAACTAAAGAAAACCTGGCTCTTAGTGTGCCACCGCAGGATCATAAGTTCCCCCCATCGTACATCCTTTTGAAAACTATCTGCAGAGGCCACTGTACCTCTACAAAAAAAATGCATTAAGGCCAAAAGGCTTTGGGTCACAATATCTTGGAAAGAAGGGAACAATGTAAATCCATTACACAACCAGGTGCAAATAAACTCCTACTATTACAATTCATAATATAATTTTCCATCTCACATTTATTTGCAAGTTACTGCTGTTTTGCAGGTGAAGACTTTGGACCTCATTGTATTTTCTTGACATGAATGGACTGTCAAAAAATAGCATAAATTTGTAAAGTGGAAAAAAAAGTACAACTTCCCTTTATTTTTCTTACTTAACAAAATTTTGAAAGGTTTTGTCTTAAGTACCATTTTCTTTGATAATCATTTATAAAATCCAATTGTCACCCCAAGCCCCAGGGCACAGTAGTGGCAGCATCATGCTGTGTGTATGCTAGACAGGGAAGCTGGTCACAGGACATGGAATATAAATGGAGCTAAATACTGCACAAACTGAAGAAAAACTACTAGAGACAGCAAAAGCTAGAGACTGATGTGCAGACTCACAAGTGAAATATCTGAAGCAGATTTAAACCTTGATTATAAATTGCAGGCAATGCGCTCAGTGTTTTAAGAAAAAATTGAAAGCATGTCTATTTGATTCTACTTTATATGTACATGCCATTGTGTGCTATCCCATAATATTCCAATAAAACACATTAAAGTTTGTGGTCATAATGTTACAAAGGTTCAGGATTTTGAATACTTTTACAAGGCACTGTATTTGGTTCAACTAATAAAAAAAAAAAACATATGCCCCAGTTAAGACTCCGTGGGCTTTCCTAATTAGTTCTTAAGCAATGAAACAAAATATGTCATTTCTTAATAAAATTTTAATTGCCATGTTTTTATGAAGACAATGTCCTTTTCACAATTATAAAAAAAAATATTAACATTGACAGATGCTGATGGATAAAAATCTCTATCTACAAAGAAAAAAAAACACCTAGGTGGACTTACAGATGAAAAGTTCTCAACTATACATGAATGAAGTGTGTATTACAAAGAATTGATCTTTTTTTCCCCAGCAAAACACAAAGTCCAACTATAAATTGTATAAAATGCATCCACAGAACAAAAGTCTTTCTATACAATGTCTTCACATTACTATCACATCTCTGGAGCACCATGTACTATTCAGCCATCAGGCAAGTCCAAAAAGTACATGGATTTAAATAATTACATTTTTATGTAAAGGAGGAATCAATGATACAAAACAGCAGGGTAGCATAAAGTAACAAATGCATCAGAAAACAAAACAAAAAAATGGTACCATTAAAAAAAAAAAGGTGTCAACTGGAGACAGATCAACAAATTGTCAACAGACCAGAGTCTGAGTGTATGGCTTTGTGACTGTCTTTTTGTCCCTCTGTGTGATGAGTTGACAAAAAAAAAAGAATCTCAAAACAGAAAAATACAATGAAACTGGGCTCAGCCAACATGATAACATCCTCCATTTTAATGAAGATGACCAGAGACGTCTCCTGGCTCATCTGTGGAACATCCAGCTCCCTGGAAGACCAGTCAAGAAGTTGAGAGAGAAAAGAAAACGCCACAGTGAAAGCACTGCTGGGTGTGTTGAGGACTACAGAAGAGTGTGTCGGATGGTCAGCTGGGTTGAAGAGTCACAGGCAGGTCATGATGTCAGGGAAAACGCTAGGACACTCTGATCATCTGAGTCACTGTCTCATCTGTTGCTGCCGGGGCGATTTCCTGCTGCGAAAAGAGCAACCATTTATTACGAGAAGTTTTAACAAGGCTAATTTTAAATGTCTACATTTCATACTTTTGCTGACAAATTCTTTTTTTGTTTGTACGTATGTGTGCGGTACGGATGTTTACATTAACATATTCAAGGAAATGTCATACAAGTATGGAGATAAATCCAATATGTAGATAATCAGTTGTAGGTCTAAACACAGTTGTACATTGTCTTTTTTGAAACTGTGCATATGAGGAAGAACTCGACTGCAAAACTATGCTGATGTTGTATTTGGCAATGTGGTAAAGTACTACTTCCATTTGTAATTAGATAAGCACTATTTTAAAATCTAACAGGTCGACAAAACCAGAGCACGTGCATTAAATACAGTAAATAACATCAGATTTCTCTTGTTTTATCTGTAAAATTCACCCAAATGTTAGCACTTTGCTAAACAAGACACAATTCCAACCTTGTGCTTCACAGGGATGCCAAAAAAAATAAAATACACCAATAAAAATATCAACGAAATGACCCTTTTACAATTCTGTTTTGGAAAAGCTTAGAAACAGAATCATGGGTTCTGTTTCTGTCTTAAAACAAACAATCAGTTGGAACGCGATTAAAGGTCAATGTAAGAAGATCTCTGTAAAAATTCTGCAGCTTATCTTTTAAATGATAAAATAAGAAATAAATTGTAGTAATTCCATTTTTCCATGCTCAGTTTATGCCTCTCCGTACTTATCCAGGCTTGGGAAAGTACAAAATAGAATTCCACGATCTCCAAGAGTTTTCACACATGCCTAGGAACATGCTTGCATCTTAAATATGAAATTACTCTTCCATTATGAAAGCTTAAAAATGTATGACAGACAAGTCGCAACTTTGGGGCTTGTCTTTTGCCCCCCATCACAACTTCTTACTTGTGACAGGCCTAAAGCCGCCTCCTCCTTTTCTTTAGGGGAAAAGAACCGCCCTCCGTCTCCACGCTTACGCTGCATAGCATGACGGTGACGAGACTCGTGTAGATATTTCTGCAGGAGACAAGGAAATACATTTTAAAAAACTATTGGTCCATTGAAAATTTTAAATTCATTGATTTATTCCCTTCTGTATTACTACTATATAATAGATGTTCATACCCCAGTACCAGAAGTTTTCTTTACTTTTTTCCATGATGTACAAACAGCAAGCTTCTTACTATGTTCATAATGAAGTTTTATGATTTGTGTTTATTTGTTTTGAAGGAAAAAGAGAAAAACCCACACATGCTGCAAGTTTATATTTATATTAAGAATAAATGGCATTCTCTCAAGTTAATTGGCCTCATACTTCTAACCCTTATGCCTATAAATACGGGTCCAATGTATTAAGATCGGGTCCCTATAAGGCCCGTTGGACTTCAGAAGACAAGTGATTATACCAAAAAAGGTCCAACATAGACAATATGAACAAGTATACACACAGTCCTATTGCAACATCACACTTTCCCTCTGATGCTCTTGAACAGACATAACACTACCTAAACTTCCAACCGTCCCGGCGGGGGATGTGAAAAACAAACCAAGATGGAAACTGGTGCCAAAATAAATTAGTACAGTTCAAAAACAGTTCCACTGTTTTCCACTGCAGGTTAAATATTTGAGCCATTTTCACACAAGTACAAGTTACTAGATGGACAGCTTATTCAAGAGCCTTATTAACGACCATCAATAGGCAGTTTATTGTAGTTTTTCTCTAAGGGAAACAAGCACCACATACCCTCCTCTCCTTGGGGATCTTGCCCTCAGCCTCCAGTTTGGCCCGGGCTTGCCTTCGCTTCAGAATACGATGGTATTGTTTGGCGTTGACGTACAGAGGCTCTTCCTCCAGCATTTCAGCTCCCGGGAGGGGGATACGCTGCATGGTGGGAACGCCGCCTCCACCCGGCACCATCTGATAAACACAGGAAAAGAAACATGAACAAAGTACTCAAAAACCTTTACCATGTTTAATACTTAAAAATATGCAGATGTATAAATCAGATATGGCACATTACCATACAACACTTCACAGCCATCACACCTTTTGCAACTAAACAGATGTTTTCATTTTAAGAACTTAGTTTTAACAGAGGGACAATTGAGACCTGATTGCTGCTTTCACACAGAGTCAATCAAATAATTTTGCAAACCAACAAAAACCCCAAAAGGTGGACTATGTCAAATTAAAATTGATTAAAATCTATTAGTCTCATGAACATTAATTATGGAAATGCTAGAGGTCTTTACATAAAGGAAACACAAAGCAGGTGTGATGACTCATGAGTGCATAACTTAACATATTCAGACAACGCTGAAATGATCCCAACGACCTCTGTGACAAAAAAAAAAAAAATCGGCTACTGTTGGTGCTCGTTTCCCCAAACTCTGCACCCATGTGTCAGTCTAGATGTAAAAAGACAGAAAAAAAAAATAAAGATGCTGAGTACCTCTGCACAGGGTCTTACCATGACCATTCCACCTGCATTGACCATGTTGCCGGAGACAGGCAGGGTGACGGTCACAGTGCCTTGGCCGCTGTTGGTAGTGTTGGTGTTAGTGCCCCCTGTTGCTTGCACTATCTGGGCACCTGCCAAGCTGGCAGCGGGGATTGTGATCATTCCTGGAGAGAAATAATTAGCATGGACATTGTTGAGACTCACAGCTAAAAATAAATAAATATGCTTATGAAGTTTACACAGAACAAAAAAACAGAAGAAAGAAATGTACCCTGCTGTAGAACAGAGCCATCTGCATTGACGGGCTGGTAGACGATGGTCTGCCCGTCAGCTGTCTGTGCCACCTGTTGACCCTGCACGCTGATCTGCTGGCTCTGATTTACAGAATGAAGAAAATATATTACAAAATATAGACTTCCTGTACTCATTTTTACCCTTTGGAGGGAATTATCTAGCAGTTTAGTAGCTGAAATGTATTTTAAAAGGATACGTCAGATTTGTGAGTACTCCAGGGCAGGTTACCAGTGACATGTAAAGATTTTAACAGTTTACACGACCAGAACAGCTAAAATGTTCTGTCATGATGTTTCTATGAAGTAAAGTCCATTCACTGAAATGCCAGAGTAAGTGAAAAGTTAGAAATGTTAACAGCTGGATTAAAAATGGCTTATAATCAGAGATCCAACTGTCATTGTCACTTTCCGTTTCTGCAGGAGCAAAACCAGAAAGCAGAGACTGCTAGTTTCTGTCTTCTGTAGTACAACAGAAGGTCATTGATGCTGAAGACTGTCAAAATGAATGACCTGGTTCTAGGGCTGAAACGATTCCTCGATTGATTCGAGTACCTCGATTATTAAAATTCCTTGAGGAAAATTTATCTGCCTCAAAGCTTCGTTAATTTATGTTTTATTATTTAATTCTCCGTGTTCCGGCAGGGTTGTTACTTGCGTTGCACAGCGCTCTCACTTCCACCTAAGTTGTTGACGGAAGCTAAGTGTTAGCAGCATAACATCCAGTTTTCAAGTTCGGCCTGCGAGGATTTTATTGATTGATGATGACATCCGGGTTTTTGTCGTTTTTCGGGCGACCAATAAACATCCTTAAAATAACTGGCGCGATGCCCGTTCAGAGCGAACAGCGGGGAAGGGTGCTGAAGGTGTATTTATGCAGATGAGCGGATAGACTGAACAATGCGGGAGGCTGCACATTAGATGATTAACGTAAGTGTAGCTTTACGGACGAACCAGAAAATTTATTTCATATCATCCCGGTCTCAACAAATGGGTGGCGCAGCTCGTTTTGGCGGCACATAGCTGGTAGATGCGTTTCTGTGTGTGACGAACGAAGGTGTCAAATCCCATCGCTAACATAAACACAAAAGCTATAAATGTCTGGGCAAGGTGAGAGCTGATCTATTAAATTGACTGAAGATGAATACAGAAACGAAAAGTTGGAGTATAGACATTTTTTATAAGCGTATTTATGAGCCTGCCTCTTTATTATTACACTGAATATAATTTCAGATTATTGTATAACTTTTCTTCAGGTTAACTTGGAAAGTGAGCCATTATTGTTACAGGTTAGTTTTCTAAACTACATGAAAGTTATTGTTAGGGAAGCTCAAATGTGAAAAATTGGACTGATGTTGATATGCGACAGTAATACTGCTGTTAGGTTAGATTAGCCAATGTTTTATTTTATCTTTTTTTTTATTAGATTACTCAATTAATTGTAAGAATAATCGATAGATTACTCAATTGCTAAAATATTCGTTTACAACAGCCCTACCTGGTTCTGTCCAGCAGTGATAGCCGTCTGGGGCTGTTGGATGATGATTTGTTGAGGCTGACCCTGCTGGCCCTGGAGCTGCAGAGTCTGACCACCTTGCAGCTGTATCTGACCAGGCTGCACCAGCTGGATCTAAGGAGACAATTAAATGCGCCTTAATTGATCATCAATACCATAATAAACCGAGACCAAACTGTTTTCATCGCTATAAACATGGGCAACATGTGACATTACATTCTACAACTGTTAAATCTTCATGGACACTCGTCTTTTACCTGCTGCAGACCTTGAGCTCCAGACACAGGCACCTGCATTATGGTCTGACCTTGACTCCCCGACATGGCTTGCACCATGATGGGCTGGCCTGACGATGTGATGAGCTGTCCGCCGCTCACCTGTACCATTAGGGGCTGCCCCTGCACCTGCAGAGAGGAATACAAAGCTGTTAAAGTGGGCCCGACGCGGTGTGACCCGTCAGCGCTCACATGGGACATGAAGGGCTGCATGCAAGTAAAATATACCTCAGTTACACAAAACTTTGGAGAAAACTGGAAATGTATCACTGAAGTTTTGTCCCCTGAATGTACAAGTGTAAGATAAGATGTGTGAGACTGATAAGGATGAACTTAGAAACTCTTAACTTGCATAAAATGCATCTTGTGGAAGAAAATAAGTCTCAAAGGAAAAAGCCTGAGTGGAGTGAATTCATCAGTTGTTAAAATGCAAAAAAAAAATAAAATAAAATAAAATAATGTTCATAGCTGTGACATTATCATCACAGCTATGAATGAGATGCAGCTGGCAGCAGTGACAGTGGATGCATCCTTTTCAATGCTGAACTCCATAAAGTTCACACTACTTGTGCTTCCAACAGTACTTCTAAAAAAACAAGAACGTTCTGAACTTGTTTTTTTTTTTTTTTTTAAAGCAGAGAAAACACAACATAGACAAAACACAGTAACCTGTTTTCTGTTTGTTTGTTTTTTTCTTTCACAGCCATTGGAGGAAAGCCGCACACACTGCAGGCTGGCAAACAACACATTGTGCTGAGGAACATGCAGTACAGGTAGTTGCAGGAAATGCTGGAGGCGGGGGGAAGAAAGACGATGGTTCAAACGCCACAGACAGGTCATGAGAACAGCCCTGGGTACGGCATGCAAACCGGTCACTTATTAAAGCGTTACTGCAGTGACAGGGCGGCTGTGACACCACTACCTGGAGTGTCTGCACCTGCTGGCCTGGCGCCTCTGCTTGCAGCTGCACAGCCGTCACTGTGCCTTGTGTCTGCAGGCAAGGCAGGACGTTACACTCTCAGACAAGTACGGTAAAGCCCAAAATTACTCATACCTATGCCGACTGATACTTCAGTGATCTTTATCTTCTGGATGGAAATAATTACAGCACAATCAAGGTCAACAAGACATTTTGTCTGCATTATCTCGAGCCTTGCGGCTTTATATTTTAATTATTGTTTTGAGAAAAAGCTCTCAAGCCGCCTAAGTATTTTTCCACAGACTGGATAGTTTTTGGTACAATGTTTTCCAAAAATCCTCCACTTTGTATCCACCAGCTCTGTGAGGATCCTGTAGAAATCAGCTTCCAGCGACTCGTATCAGACTAAAACTGGTCACTTCAGGACACAAGTGGATTAGGTAACTTGATAAAGTTAAAGGTCTATAGAATCTGTAGGAAAACAAAACTATCAACATTGTTTTAAAAAAACTAGCCATCAAAAATAGCTAAAGTGATCAAACAAAAAAGTCAGTAGAGAAGAATAGATTAATGGGATAAAACAACTAAGTTTCACATGACATTTACAAAAGATGGCTTTTGTAAACAAACCTTAGACATAAAAAACTATATTTTGTAATATACTAAATATAAATGAAGCCATGACAAAGTTTTGGTCACTTTTACAAAAAGGAACAGCCTTACATGTAACATTTAAAACTGACCTTACATTAGTTCACAAGGCTTTGGGAACATTTTGTTCTCACTATGACAACCAATGGTGGTATCCGGTAAGGAAATGTGGTTCTGTGACTGACGAATTGTTTATAAAGCAGGGTGTCACTCCTGCTTGGATCATTGGTCATAATTTGTCATGTTGTAATTTTCCAACCAAAATAGAGCTAGTCAGTGGTTCTAGTGATTGTATAATATAAAATATCCAGAAATATTTAACAATCAACAGGCATCGGTTAAACGCAGTGATCCAAAATGAAAGTGACAAGAAACAAATCAGTGACACATAGGAATAAAATGGAATGACGAATTAACAGACGAATCAAACTGACCCAGAATCCAGATAAGAACAATTTGATCATTGTATCAAGATAACGGACCATAACTATTACTGAAAGAGCCATGAATATGTGCAAACATGGCGTTAAATACTGAAATTAGAAATGCAAATTGCAGTAGTATTTGCAATATCACTGTGTGTAATAAAATAATCCATTTATTGGATAGATTCCAGTCTAATAATAAAGCTTTTTGAGAGAGGTGAAGACACAGAGATAGTAAAGGCAGAAAAGAGTCATATCATCAAAAGTTATGTCGTCACCATTTTGAGCAACAGGATCAAAAATAATTCCTGATATTTTGCAAACCTTAAATAAGTGTATTTTTAGAAAGTCAAATATTAACATATATTTTAGGCATATGCTGAAAATTATATTTTTTTAAAAAATTTTTTATTTATTTTAAATTATTATATTCAGGTAAGCTTTTCTGAAAAAATAGCATTGGTGAATGATAAAGAACAAAACGGCTGAGGACTAGCAAGATGCAGGGCAAATAAAAAAAGAACAGTTTAAAAAAAAACAATAAAAACAAATTTAGACCATCATAAATAAACTAAGTCAATCAGATAACCTTTGAAAAATTAGAAGTTTCCCTGCACTTTGTTACGTGCTTTCATTATTTCCTGCTACAAAACAAAAGCGAAAACATCTTCACTTAAAATGTGGCATTGGTTGAAGTAACCTGGGGCTTGTTGATAAATATCAGAAAAATAAATGTGACTTCCTTGGGGATTCCTTTCATTTGGCCCCTTTAGAAAATAAAATGTGATTAAAAAGAATAAAGCAATGTTAAAGAAACTGCTCAAAGTGTGGTCTCACCTGCTGCTGGATCTGTCCATTAGCAGTCTGCACAACAATCTGCTCCCCTGTTGTAGTGGTGGCAGTGGTGTACTGCTCCATGCTTTAATATGATCAATCCTCCTGAGACAAAGACATGTGCAGTTATAGTCATTAATACATTCACATATTTAAAAAATACATATTTCGAGCAGATGTTGTACCAATCAAACATGACTGTTTTTGCTGATTATTATCTCGTAAAATAAGTCGTTCTTTATTTTTTTTTTATTTTTGCCGTGTTTAATTTTAAACACGCAGCGCCTACTTATCTTAAATAAATTCAACAATGTATCTTAAAACATATTTTTGATATCTGGGACAACCTAGGAGAACAAGAAGGGCAACATTTATCCGTGTTTGATTCACTGTTGTATTAATATGGGGCTAACAAGGCTATGAGAGCTAGCTGTGAGCATGATGGTAAATTCTAGAAAGCACAAAATGGATGCTCGCTATCTTCAAGGGGAAAGTCGGGCGTTTTGCTTCTTGTTTCAGACTGCAACTAAACATTAGCTGGCATACTCATCCGCTGATGAGTTTACGGATTCATTGGCAAACACCGCTTTGTTCAACACTCATTTTAGCACAAAGGCTAACATTAGTGCAGCAGGGAGCTCATGTTTTTCCCCCAGTAGCCTAACACCGAACGAGAAGACGAAGGTCTTTGTGGCTAAACAAGTCCTCGGACACAGCGGTCAAAATTACTCTCAAATTTAATTTTTTTCTTGCATTAAGCAGGGTTAGTAATTTGGTTGGTCCATGACAAACCAATCCGTGCTGACAACTACCAATGCCTTCAATCGTGGCTCCCTTACCGTATCTTCACTGTCCGGTTTCCCTCTGATTGGCTCCAGTACAGCTCGCTAAAACCCAATCAACAAAGTGAGCGGACAAAATGGCGCAAATGAAACAACGGCAGCTGGGAGGAGGTGCGCAGCTGCGTGACACATGACTACAGGGGACGTATCTAGGTGCAGTACCCCTACCTACCACTGGATGGTACTATATTTGCCAATCATTAGGAGCCATTACATTAAAATGATGCTGCAACCAATATGCATTATTATTTTGTATTAGTGACATAGTGATACCTGGTATGGATATAATTTCCAAAATACACTCAGTATTTTGGAAATGATAACCATAAAACAGTGGTGTTCACTGTTTGTTAATTTGCTGCGAATTCACCATTCACTAAGAACCAAAAATGTCACAATACATTAAATAATAACATTTATTAGATACATTTTGAAATGTGATATTAAATAAAATGAAAAAATGAATTATTAAAAATACTAAGTTTTATCTCTCAAATGTATTATTATTATTATTATTATTATTATTATTATTATTATTACTGTTATTACTATTATTATTATTATTGTAGTTCCTTCACTACAATGAAACAATTAATTATAAATGTATAAATTACAAACAACTCAAATAAATTGAACTAAGTACCAAGCTCTGGTCATGATCTACTTAAAGAATCACACTAAGAGTTTAAATTATCTAATGGTGAAGATTAGAGTAAGTACTTAAACAATTTTCAAGTGATTTTTAGCTATTTTAACTTTTAATTCATTATTTTGTAGTGATTTACATCTATTCAATAATTTAGTCTACAAGTTGTTTAATATTTAGATAAGTATAAGGATATTTATATTTATTTAATTCAGTGTCATGTATCATCTATTTAATTGCAAGCTCATTCAAATTTGGCACATTTGGACCTTGCTCAAATTAATTTCTTTCGGGTTTGTATTGGCAATACACTTGCATGACGTAGACACCAACTGTCCTCCGTCCCGCTAGGTGGCAGCCCTGCATTAGTTAATAGCACCGAGCTGTGTTTGCGGAAGTAGTCACACTATGAAGAGCGCATGTAAAGTCAGAAGGAGGCATTGAGCTTTAGTCAAGGTCTCGTGTTTATTCTAAGATAAGATAAACGCACGCTTTCTAGTAATGCAAACTATTCTTCGTTCATTCCGTCTCAGTTTTTGCCGACTGACAAAATCTATTTTATTTTGTTAGTATTGCACTCTAGTGAAGCCCGTCCGTCCATGAGCATGGCCCGACCTCTTCAAGTCTCTTTCCTCCTCTATAGGTTTTCTGCTCCCTCTTTGGCTTCCCCCCTTTATGTAAACGGCGTCAGATTTTCCAGCAGAGGCAGCAGCAAAGTCTGGGTGGGACAGAACCATGTGAGCGGAGACAGAACCAGATCACAAACGTCCAGATTCAACGATGACGTGAAGCCTGAGCTGGAGGGACTGGAGTATAAGCTCCAGGCAGTGCTGGAGTAAGAACCATTATACATTATTACAACTACAAAACACATTCTGAATGCAAACGTGATCATTGTAGCAGCTTATCTCATGTTTCTTTTCAGCAAGGAGAAACAGAGACAGCGATCAGTGAAGTTTGACATGATAAGAAGGAAAATGACTCCACCGGGAGCCCCCCAGAGGAAACTAACGTGGGACGCTATTGAGCAAATAAGGTGATGGTCTCTTTTTTCAGTGTAGTGTGTGCTACTTTTTTTTTTCTCCCAAAACCTAAAAATAGAGGCAAAATTGTGGTGAATTTTTACCATTAGACCAGAACCTGTGTATGGTGAGTGTTGATTCTACTCCTATACAAACGGTAATATTGGTTTTGTGGCTCTAAATAACTTTTGTTTAGTAGAAGCAAAAGTAAATATGACTCTTTAGATTGCTGACACTTTTCGCACACTTATTTCAGATATTTGAAGCAAGAACAGCCAGAGGAGTGGACGACAGAGCGCCTCGCTGAGGGCTTCTCTGTCCCCCAAGATGCCATCGTGAGGATCCTGAAGAGCAAGTTTACTCCCTCTCCCAACAGAAAAGTCAAACAGGATGCTAAAGTGATGGCTAGACTCAACCAGCAGGTGTTACCTTCAGATAGCAGGAGGCAGGAAAACAAACTGAAGCTTCCTCAAAGTCAAACACCAGCCACACTCCTACCTAGACAGACAGAAGGTGCTCTGATTTCTAAGACTGCTCCGGCGCAGGTGATTCAGAGTAAAGGTTCAGCATCTCTTGTTCCTGTTCATCCTCCAAAGCTACCAGCTGGGACTTACAAAGAGGCTGAAGTGACGGGGTCAACAGTAGACGGGGATGGTTTTAGTACAAAGGAATCAGAGGATGATGAGGAGTGGGAGGAGAGCTGGGATGGGCAGGTTCTGACCGAGGAGGACCTTGAGGAAATTCTGGACATGGATAAACCTGCACCTGTGGTGCGGGAGGGGAACGATTTCTTTGATGCAGAGGGAAACTTTTTGTATAGAACCTGAGGACAGAATGAGTTGAAATGCTGAATGAAGATGATTTGTACACTGAAATTAATGTAATAAATAATTTTCTTAGAAATGATCAAAATCCATCGAATTAGAATTTTATATTGAAGCCATTTGTTAGCTTTTTAAAAAAATATATAATTTTTTTTTTCATGTGCTGTGTTGCAGTATTAACACTTTTCACATTACAGCCACACATTTTAGAATTTAATAAAACTGATTTACTCAGAGTAACACCTAAATTAAGGGAAAGTAAGTTAGATATGCGTTTTTAAACATGCATATTTCACTTATGCATTTTTAAAATGCATAAGTATTTTAAAAATTTAAGTATTTTTGAATACTTAAATGCAAAAATACTTAAGTATTTTTAAATAAATACTTAAAAATATTTATTTAAATATTTTTTTACATATTTGCTGAGAGCAAATATGTAAGAGAAGCTTGCAAAAGGGTATTTTTGACATACGAGAGAATGTGTTAAGTCATTCAGCCTGAGGGAAAACAGGCTGCTATCTCTACAAAAACTTCTGAATCTTCCTATTCCCTAGATTTAAATTCTTATCTAATATTCATAGAAGAAAAATGACTCCACCAGGAGCCCTCCTGAGCTCCTGGTATATCTATAATTTGCGTAGATATACTCTTAAATAACGGATGCTTGCAGAAGGTGTAGATTTAACTTCCTTGTCCAGTAACACCAGATGGCAGTGTTTGGCTACAAAACTATTAAATGTCATTCTTAAATTTCCCCACTCAAATGATTTTTTTAGCTTTATTTGGACTGAGGCCAAAAACAAACTGTCAATACACAGAATTTGCAGATGTTCAAAGTCAGGATCAGAGATAAATTAGTATATTTAAGTATTTCCAGTGTCACATGTCCCAACATCATCAGGGTTTAATAAAGACATTTTGAAATACATTATTCAGACACACTCATTCAGAGTTCCTTGTATTAGGCTACACTGGTATCAATGTAATTTATCGCAGGAAGAAGTCACAGCAGGAACTTCAGCCTGAGGCTGCATAACCACATCCTGCAGGTGTTGTGTTAAATTTGGCTACCTGCAGAAATCTCCAGTTGCTAAAGTGCATCTTGATTTCTGCACGTTTGCTGAAAGCAATCAGTGGTGTCAAAGTTTATATTGGAGTATCTGAATAAAGGGCGAGTATAAATGCATGCCATACTTCAGATTTCAAATTCTACTTCTTCCGTTTTAAAATACACTCTTCATTGTGGCCGATCACATAGAATCCCAAGAAATTACAGGGAAAGTTGTGATTGTAATGTCAAATACGGATTTAGTTTTTACATACAAGCTGTTTGTCAAAGTGTAAAAAAGAGTTTCAATGTCCATTGCATGTTATACAGACATACATACCAAAACCAAAAATACAACTATTGCTGAAACCAGATACAATGCATTGACTAGTAGTTGACTTCTGTGTGAATTTATATTCTATAAGGTTTTTAAATGAGTATAATGTCAATATGGAGGCCATTACATCAACTGTCGATAGTGACACAAAACAAAACTTTAAAGAACTTAAAGTGCATTTAAGACCTTAGAAAAAACATTTACATTCCAGTATACAAGATTTTAAACCATTAATAAACTTTTTTTAAGTTGATGGTATTCACATGAAATAAGTAAACTCAAAAAGAGGAACATGACTTTATTGCCAAACCCAAAGAAAATAGCCTCCAATATACAGAAAAGAGAAACAGCAGTTACAAATGTTCAAACTTGAATATTTACACAACCAATCACAAAGACTCTTTAAAATCGATACATCAATTTGAAAATGCAAGGAAAACGTGTTTTAACACATTGCAATAAAGCTTCATTAAATAGATCTCATTTTCCAGGGCAATGCAGCTACATAGTAACCTTTTTCTCTTTTGAACTTAATTTCTAGTCAAACCGTCTCAGCCAGAACCAATTTTAATATCAGCCCCCAAAAATAGTTTTTGCTTAAAAACCTTTTAGATTTAAGTATCATTCACATTTCCACATGCAGTTTAGCACTAACTTGTATAAAATAGATATTTACTGCTCCCGGAGTCTTCGTCGGGGTAATAAGTGCAGCTTGGGGTTGTCACCAACATCAACTGTTAAAACTAATAAGATGGTGGACGCCGGCCACATGTCAGATTATCACACCAGGCACTTGTTTAACCACATCCAATTTACTGCACTCTACACCAGCTGGTCATAAATAATGTAAACCTATACAGTATTTAAAACAAGACTGTGCGAAAATGTTTTTAAGACAAATCAGAGACGTGGTTGACATGGTTACAGATAAAACAGTGTAAAAGACGCAACCAGAAAAACATTAACATTTGTATTGCAGCTCATCCAACCCCTACCAGGCTACAGCAGTAATTATGCTTTACATTTACACAATTAATTACCTTCTTTGCATTGCTGTTATGTTTTCATCACCAATTTTTTTTATGCATTTGGTTTTCTAGTTAATGCAAAAGATATGTCACATATTTTGTAGAAGTTAGTATAAAAACTGCTCAGATTATTACAAACACAGGTAAATAGGATCACTACTGTGACAGGTCTCGTTTAGGAAAAATGATCGACAAATGCCGAACATACAAGGGGGCTTTTGTGCTTTCAGTAGTTAGAACTGCAGTCTGAGCTTTAATCACATCCTGGATGTTGATGCTTCTTTTGCTCCGACGAACAAGACAACTAACAACTCTAAGAGATGTTTTGTCATGCATGGACAATGTCTTAAATATACAAAATCTTCACAGATACAGTTATTGCTATCAAACCTCATAGAGATGCCTTATTATGAGAGATGCACCGATCAATCAGCAAGAGACCGGAATCGGGCCGATGCTCCGATTGGTAATTGGTAAAGCAAATACTGAAAAACATGATTTCCTACTTTCCCTGTTAAATGCGTCAAATCTAAGAATTCCCGTAATTTACGACCAGTGAATATATCGGTCAAAAGCATTCAACGTAATGTCTTTACTAAAAATGAGAAAGGAAAGGAAAATATGCTGAAATGTAGATAATATAATTTCTTTATTTTTTGTTGGATTCAATATTTTCACCTCTTAAATAAAACTGCAGTAAAACTACTAACTTATGTGATATAGTCAAACTGGGAAAAAAAAAATTAAAAAAAATCTGTCAAAATTGGAAAATAGGAATCAGCATTGGCCAGGAAAACTCTGATCGGTGCATCTCTTCTTACTACTTCACTGCAATGCAAACATCTACAGACTTGTACTCCTAGAACACAGAAATGTGGAAAATTTCACCAACGGGCGAAATTTCTACAAACATGAAAACAATTTGGGAAAATACTTCAATAAAAGAAGGGATTAAGACTTAACTCATCTGTGAAGATTAATATTAGCTAGCGGCCAGTTGTGGCTCTTTAGGCAATCACCAAACTGATATCTGATTGAAACTGTTAAAGGAAAACGTATTTATGTACAAGTGCATGATGAAAACAAAGACAAATCTTCAAAAGTGAAAAAAAAAAACAACAAAGATTTCCAGAAGCACTTTCAGGACATGGAAGAGGCAGGACCCGTAAAACAGAGGAGACTTTATACAACTCACTTTTCCTTCATTCCTAGTGCGCTAGTCAATTTTTCTCAGCTCAGCTGTTTCTTCATTTAGTGAAATAAATAACTGAAAGGTTCAAACTTACTCAGTACAACCGACACCTTAAACACGACATCCTTCATGGTTCTCCCCAACTGCGGCATTAGCTCTCAGGAAGCCTTCATACATTCATTTGACTTAGCCAATGACAGCAGAGTCTCTGTCGCTGAGGCTGAAGTTTACATCAGAGGGTGAAAGGAAGAAGTAGCTGGAGAGGAGCGTGACAGGAACAGCGGCTGGCTGCGGAACAACCTGTTGCTCGCTTGGTTAAGAGGTGCCACCTGCTATTCAAGCAGATCCTGCACAAACACAAGACAGCATAGCACTGAAGCCAGAACCAACACTGTGGGTAAATAAGACACTGTACACAAAAACACCCCCAACTCTGTTTCACAAGTGATGTACATATGTCTAATCTCCAAGATCCCTTCACGGTGTGAAGATAACTAGTTTCTTTGTCACCCTTTTAAAGCTTGGTGTCGTATTGCAGAGCTTCAGTGTTGAGTCTGGGTGAGGTAATGCCCGCTTCGGGTTACTACATGTTTACTCATAAATTAACCCGAGCTGAGTCTTACCTCTGCTCAGAACGAAGCTGGTCAGAACAATCAGCAGCTCCAGAGAAACAAATACAACTGAGGGATCGTTGGATGGAACACTCATGTTAAAAGTAATGAAAGTTTAAGCATTTGCATAGAAACAGAGCAAATTTCCAGCCAGTAGTTTGATTAAAACAAGCAATGATCTGATTTTGAACAAATATAATGCTAATTTTACTTTAATAAATAAAAAAAAAACATTGTACTTTTTCAATTGTCAAAGAAATTATGACAATGTCAGGAGTTTACTTATGAGATAGTGGGCTAGTAAAAAATGTCATTATCAATGCTCACTGTTGCATAATTGCAAATATACCAAATCCTCAATGCTGATTGGTAGCTATAGTAAAGATGTGTCAGAAGCCTTAAAATTAACTCAACTCTTATATTTCTTCGGTGATCATTCGTCAAGATGCTTTGGATCATGACGATTGATTTTCAGTTTTCTGGGAAAGGCCACCAGGTTTTATTTAAATTATTTACATTTCATGCACAGATCTGATGCGATTTCCAGCAATACAGCAATTGCTTAAATGTAAATGTGAAAACAAAAGGTTTGCTTCTTATGTAAAATTAAGTAATGAAACTGACAAAAATACATATGTAATGTGCGCATCAACATAGTTAAACCAAAAATTATTCATACCTCTGGTAGATTAATATACATTTTTTATAAATTAAACTAAAAAAAAAAAAAATTGAATTAAAGTAAAATGACTCAATTTCATACATAACCTTTATTGGCATCAAAGCAGTGAACCCCAAATTGCTGACCAGTTTTCTGAATGTTTCTGCTGGCATGTTGATTTATCTCTAGTGATAAACTCCAAGGCTGTCAGGTAGGAAGGTCTCCTTGCCATCACCCTAATGTTTAAGTCCCACTACAAATTTCTCCGTATAATGTGGAGCAGACACTTTAATACTTTGTAACCAGATTATAAAAGTTTATATGCTTTTTACCGTTAAGGAGAAATATTGGAACTGGAGCATTTTGTTCAAGTATTTCAAAACCAGTGACAATATAAGACTCTGTATTTTGTATTAGATGCAGTTGGAATAAATAAACAAGGCTGTTGCAATAGTCCAGTGACATTGCCAACAGTTCAGGAAGTAATGCAGTATAAAAATCACACATTCACCATAGCTAAAATTAAAAACGCAATCCTTTTCCACATATTCGTCACCTGCAAAAAGGTGATGCAAAAAGGATGCGCTTCTCTGCTTACTGCAAATAAAAACCTCCATTTACTCTTTAATTTACTTTTATTGCTCAATATTTATAATTCTATACAGAAAGAAACCAGCTTACATTTAGTGTAGAAAACCTGAAGTGTGTGTGTAATATTTTACGTTATGTTAAGGAGAAATTGTTTTTTCCGACATACCTCATCAGAGTCATCGTGAAACTCTATTTTGCCGTTGGGGGCGTGGTTGGTGTCCAGCGGCTCATCTATCCCGTCTGCAGTGTTGTCCTCAACGTGTTGCTGCAGCACAGAGTACCTGTGCACCAAAAACCTGCAGGACACATTTAAAACACTGTCAGGAAACCAAAAACCATTCAAAACATTAGGACTTACAGAGTGAGGAGAGGATACATTAGGCTTGTGGTTTATAGGGTAAATGAGCCGGTAAACACCAACCTGCCGCCGCAGACGTACTTCCTGACAAAGACCACTCCTGCTGCGATGCTCAGCAGCATGATGACGACGACTGCTAACACTATGGCCACAGACTTGGAGGAGTGACCGTCTGTCTGCAGAAAACACAAACGGACAGAAATGTGGGAAATGCAAACACAAAACCAGACCACAGATAAACAAATGATTGCGGTTTGTTTTCACAGAGGCACCAACCTGAAACTCTGGAGAAACAAGATCACTGACACATCTCTTACTGAGATCAATCTCTTTACGCTGAGGCATCTGTCCTCCTTCACATTTATCTCCAGGGATTTTTCTGTACCTGAGGACCAAAACACAGATTATTTTAGAGTTGTCCAGCATGAAAGTGTCTAATAGGTGTTCAGGGATTTGTGCATAAGAAAAGAACTAGTCTTTTTGACTCACTTCAAAAAACAATATTAGAGAATACAGCAAAAAATGTAAATCCATAGTACACATGTCCTAATTATCTGCTGTCTCTTGCAAATACAATGTGTAATAATAATTGTTAAGCTGTATAGCAATTAGAGACGTACTAGCATGTCAGTAAAACTCGCCAAATGTTTAGTTTTGAGCAATATTCACTCTTACAACGAGCTTCACTGTGACCCTCATCAGTTTCCTCTCACCTCTGTCTGCATCGCAATTAGTTCCTTATTCTCACTTGACACTTCATGCACTGACACAAAACACAAACTTCCTCCTTGTACCCAGCAGCTAAACCAACAACGCAACACCTAAAACTCCACCAATACTCTGGTCAACAAATTTTCCAGAAACCAACAAAGATAACTCACTTAGAAACCAGCTAAATCAAGATCTGGAATATTAATGACAAAAGTACAGAGCTAACACATGTGATGTCAATCCATCACTTAGGAAGTGAAGCTTAGCGATGTAATTAAACTCGAATTTGACAGAATCTGAAATCTTACCCTTTGGTCTGCAGTTGCTCCTCTTTGCCATGCAGGCAGAACTCCAACACTTTGCCCTGCAGGTCCGGCTGCTCCACACACTCAGAGCTGTTCTCTTTACGCGAGTATCCAAAGTCACTGCAAAGAGTCACACAATATCAGGATCAATATTCTCTTATTAGTGAGGTATTCATGCCCTTTAATTATTTTCCATATAATAATAATTTCTAGTGAAAAAAATACTCCTGGTTTTCTTTTTTGTTTGTTTGAATACAAAAAAATCTGAAATGTGTGACAATAATTCATATTCTGCTATAACCAGAATCTCTGGCCTTTCCGCTTTACTAAGGAAAAATTTTCCCAAAACCTCCACTACTGACTGTGTCACTGTGGGGACGATGTGTTCAGGGTGATGTAGTGGTAGTTTTTAGACACATACGGTGCTTGGATTGAAAACAGGATTTGGTGCCATTTCAACAATTTTCCTTGCCACTCCTCCTTAAATTACCAGAGTACATGACTCATAGTTATCCTGTCAACAGATTCTCCCTCCTGAGCTGTGGTTCTCTTTTTCTGATTAACGCACTCCTTCCCTGGTTTCCAGTTTAGGTGGACAATCACTGTTAAAGTGGATTTCATTCAGGGGATCGTGTTGCAGACTGAATGACAACGCATGACACCCTTTCAGGTTTTATTTGTAAAAGATTTTGAAAACCATGCATAGCTTTCTTCTACTTCACATGTTAGAAACTATTTTGTTGCTGTCTCTTGCGTAAAAACCTTATTAAAATACATTAGGCGACAAACTGTGGCATAGCTTAAGAGCCGTGAATATTTGCAAAACCACTTTTCAGGTTTGAACAAGAAAAATACCTTCTCTGTATCTTACCACAAGAAGTCGTCCAGGGTGCATGCACATGGAGTTGGCTGTGTGTTCACAGTGTAATCACGTCCATTCCAGCAAACGGAGTCTTTTCTGAGCCGCAAGAATGTCTCTTTGTAACCCAGCATGCAGCCGTCTGTCGGGTCACTGATGTCATCAGAGTGGGCCAACCACTGCACATAGTCGTCGTCATTGCCTACAAAATCATAAATAAGGTTAAAATCCTTGAAAACATGCATTTAGGAATTAGGAGTAATCTCTTCTATTGCATGACTTGCAGTCTCTGGTGAGGAGTTCCCTAAAGTCAATGGTGAAGGAGACCCAGTTCTGGGTGATGAGGGAATCTTTGTAGCCCCAGATGCTGACATTCATGGAGCGAGCTCCCGGCTCTGAAGCCAGCCCCGTGAACGAGATTGGCTCTTTGGTGAATTCGTAAATACTCCAGCACTGTCCTTCATCGGTGGAAAATCTGTCGGGAAGGTTAAAGAGCGCTAAAATTTTGAATAAAAGTAAGAAAGTCGAAGAAAGCACAGGGTGGAGCTCGCTTGCACAAAGCATTGATATTTATACGATTCATCTGAATTAGTAACAAATCCTGTAATTGTAGGCTTGTTTAGTACAGGCTTAAAACCTGCAGAGAGGGATTCGTTGGTGTATAAGTGAGAGGCCAAATATTTTATCGATCCAATCACAAAAGCTACAGAAGCAAATCACCCCATTCTAACTAAACAACTCACTTGATTTTTTTGATGGGTTTGCCATTGTCCTCCACAGCCACCAGCAGCCCTCCTGAGTCCAGCATGGCGTAGTGATGGGGCCCATTAAGAGCCTTTATCCAGGTGTAGCCTCCATCATCGGACACATAAACATCTGACTTCATCACTGAGATGGCGTCCCCGACGCTGCCTGAAAAAACACGTCAAAAATGCTCAGAGCGCCAAAAGCAATCGGGTTCGTTTCAAACATTTCTGTCCTGCAGGGTCAACATGATTACCATGAGCTATGATTAGACCCACGGCGTTTGGCTCCGTCAGCGGCGGCATGGGGACGTCCAGCTTCATAGCAATGCTGTAAGCCGCATGGATGTGGAGACTGCACTGTAGATTCAAGAGAAACACAATCCAAAGTGATATGCGGTTGCTGCAAAGGTTAGAATCACACTTTAACCTGCAGGTGTGCAAAAACATTGAGAACATAAACACGGCAATGCTTTGTCTAATTATACCTTGTCTGGATCCTTGGCTGTAGCGTCGCACTTGGTGTTGGCAGGTTTCCGCAGGGGAATCCACTCTCCTCCCTGATCAAAGGACACCACAGACTGCACAGAGGTATCTGGAAATAAAAATAAATAAATAAAAAAAAAAAACAAGGCGAACGCATTTACAGGTAGCCAAGGGCAAAAGCCAGGAATAATGTTGGCAAAAAAAGAGAAGCTCGATTCAATAAAATCAACACATAAACAGACTAATCAATACAGTGCGAAAGCAGGGATGAGAAATGGGTCTAACAGTGAGTGTCTAATTAAATATTTACTTCACACACTTCTGAGGGTGTGTAGTGGAGGAGCAATGTGTGTGAGTCTGTTTCTAAGAAGAATCTGAAGGCTTCTACAGTGTTTTGCTAAAGTATTCACATCCCTTCTTTTAAACCTTCCCACATTTTGTGATATTATAGCTACAAACTTGAGTGGCAATTTATGTGACAGACCAAAGCTAAAAGCTACAAGTATGCAGGACTACATGGGTTTCTAGAGTTGATTGGAGGATTAGTTTGAGTAAAAAAAATCCAATATGAACCATTTCGCAAGAAAGGATGTGCAATGATTCTAACTCTAAATTTGCAAATGTGGTGGAGACATAACCCAAAAGCTTGCAATTCTGTCTACACCAAACGGTGCATCCACAAAGTATTTGTTCGCATTTTTGTTTTTCCACTTCACAGTTATACTTCAAAATTTGTTTTGTAAGAAAATGTGAATACGTGTAAGAAGGGTGTGAGTTATTCCAGCATCTGCATACTTAGAAACACAAGGTACCTTCTGCCAACACACTGGTGATGAAGACTCCTCTCAGGGAAGTGACATTGGTGAAGTCGGTGTCGCCCCCCGTCGTCGTGTAAAGGTGACGTTCCAGTGACTTGGAGTAGACCGTGCCTCGATCGTCCGAAACATAAATTGTACCAAAACCAGTATCTGTAAAATAAGATCACACAGAACCTGATGAGGATCTAAAAATAAACACAATAGGGTAGTGTTACAACTGGAGTGTGTAGGCACCAAAACCAGATATGCAGGGAAATCTAAATGGCATCAGCTCAAAGGGTATCATAGGGATTGGATGAAAACGTAGTTTTTTTAATGTTAGTCCTGAAAGTGTCAAAAATGACAACAGCAGCTACATGGTCTGCTGGCGCAAGTTAAAACTGATATGAGCATGTTATCAAATTTGACAATCAATAACACAGGCAAAGCTTTGCATGTGCAAAACTGGATAAATGAGGTAACTAATTTGAATGCTGTTAATTTTGTTTACTTAATATGTAAACATCTTACAAAAGTAATTCCCTTGTACCATCATCAAACATACCCCTGTCTACAACAGTTGCATACCGATACTGTTTTATTAAACATCTGAGTTACTGCTGTGCTCTGACCTCCAGGCTCGTCAACGTGCATGAAGACCATATCGTCGTTTGCTGCCAGGATGGAGTAGAACTGCTCATGGCCAACCGGAGGGAGCTGAGCCATGTTCCAGTTCTCACCCTGATCCACAGACACGTGGATCATCCTCATAGTGCCCTGCATGGACAGAGAAGCAAAAGGAGTTCAGGTCAGAGAAAAGCTCATTTAAACGTTCAGACGGTTCTGATAAATATCTGATAAACACATCAAATACTTTTCCATATCAAGTCTATATGAGAAGTGTGATACTTCCTCATGCGCAACTTTGGCATTTTACGTCAGTAACTTCTCTTTTTTATCTAGATGTGGAAATACCTAAAGAATGAATTTTATTACCAACCTAAAGGCCTAAACAACTAAAGGTCTCCTCTGATATTTTAATCACACAGCCATAAATAAATTCTCTTTTAGACTGACCTTTCCCGTCATTACTGAAGCAAAGAGGAAGCGTCCACCCAGGCCAAAAGAGAAGATCTTGCTGGCAACAGTCTTGATGGTTTTACCCAAGTCTGTGGTTCTCTTTAGCTGCAACATTCCCCTGTCACCTGAATCATGCAGGCAGGACATTGAAATCATTAGAAATATTGAAATGTGAAACAGTCAGAGCATGTAGCATTTTTGACCAACTCCTCACCTCATCTGACATCAACTTTTACCATCTTGATACATTTTATAATATTGTTGGACGTTATTGTTGGAATCATTTATCCTCTCCTCTAGACACCTAAGATACTTTTAACTACACTTAGCTTAGCCACATCAAAGTATGAAAAGAAAAACTGGAGAAGGAGTGAAATGCTGGAGCCCAGCATGTTTCAATTTTGCTTGGGGAGGGATCACTTACTGCAAGATCCATTTTGGCTGCTTGTGAAGAAGATGGTATTTTTTCTTCCCCTACATGGAAATGGAGACAAAAGAAAAGACACTGTGAGAGGAAAAATAAGTTACAGACAGCTTTGTTCTCAATGTTACGAGTTAAAAATGTCAGAGTGGAGAAAAAGTTACTTTGTTTCACTTATTTCTCCGCTGTTGTAAATAATACACACAGTTGAAAGTCTTAAGAGATTGATTAATAATTATAAATATGTAAAATAAGGCAATTTTTGGACTGAGCAAAATGTCTAGACATTACCTACACTGAAGTTTGATATACTGCATGTTCAAAAACCAACTTTTTAATATGTCGTCACATTACAACCACTAAGCATTTTGTTGGATATTATGTGGTTTTTAAAGTTTGTTATACTAATGCATTTATTCCTCTAAAATTATGCTTTGCACAACACCATTTTCCTTGAGGATACATCTTTTCCAACTTTGTACATAAAAAAAGACTGACATTTTTGTCTAGATTTATTTGCAAAAAGGATTGTCTTGCTGGAAAGCAAGCCTTGTCTAATGAGTTCTCTTCTAGGACTGCCATCTTCCCAGCAACTCTGACCGTCACATTCGTTCCAGCAGGAGGAAAGTCTGGCCATCACCATGTCGGTGCGTTCAGGTAGCTTTCCAAAAGTTTCAACTTTGCCTAAAGTGTCTGGATAAAACCTTCAAGGCCAAAAGCTCAAACACGTTGGATCAGCAAAAAAAGTTGGTTTCTCAGTATTTCAAATGTTGCTGGTGTCCTCACTTTATGACCACAGCTACTTTTCTTTTTGCCACACAGACTCCTAAATGTCAACCATTAAGTTTAATTTAAAACTTAAAGTTTTAAACTTACTACTCTTCCATAAAGGCTTCATTTGTAAAGGGCCCAACTAATGGCTGTCCTGTCACTAGATTTGCCTATCTGACCTTTGCAGCTTCTGCATGGTAACCAAAAGCCTTTTGGCTGCTTCTTTGATGAATGCTCTTCATCTTCTGTCATTTTAAGTGGCCACATATTTCTCAATAGGTTTTTGCTTTTATTGCAGTTCCACTATCTGACATCAGAGGATCATCTGAACTGAACTGAACTTCTCTGTGATCTGCCTGCTGAATTCTTTGGTCTTTATGTCTGTTCACCAATGTTCCCTAGCAGAAAAAATTGGATTTATACTGAGGTTGTATTGATTGATACTAGGAGTGCACCCATTTATCGGCTAGCCGATTTATCGGTGCTGATTTCGTTAATTTTGGGAGATCGTTGATTGGCCGATTTTTACACGTGAAGCCGATTTTATCCACTGATGTTATCAACCTTGGCAAAGGTCTAAAAATCAACCTCTGTGCTTTTCTTTTCTCCTGTGAGAGAGGTTTGACTGACAAACCAGCTGACCAGATCATGTCTGCGCATTTACATTTAATAATACTTTTTCCCTTTTTGCCAATTCAACAACTTTCTTGATATATTGAGCAACAAAGAAAATGTTATCAGCCAAAATCAGAATCGGTAAGTTAGGGTTTTAAAAGATTGGCAATTGGCGATCGGCCAGAAAGCTGCAATTGATGCACCCCTAATTCAAATATGTTCAAATGAGGTAACTTCTAAAGACAATTAGATGCACTGCATTTATTTAGAGGTATCAGAATAAATGGAGGTTCAATACAGTTGTACAAAACAGTTTTTTAAAAATTTGTGTTTTAAAAAGTATTGAAAACCATGCATCATTTAAGTTTAGTTAAACTTAAGGGTATGAATACATTAGCAAGGCACCATATTTTCATGCTCCCAGCTCAGACGTGTCATTTCTGATTAAGAAAGAAAAGCTTCTGCTTCAGAAAAACAGCTCCTGTGAATGCTATTTTCCACACGTCAGGTGACTCGTTACAGCCTTAAAACTGAAACTAAAATGCTACAAAAGGTTGCAAAGCGATAAGCGAAAGGAAGTGTGTTTGAAAACAACCCTGGACTCATAAAGGGCTTGGCACCAGCCGAGCAATCCAGTTTTACTGCATGTTTGGCGGCAGATGCAAACTATTTAGTTCATTTCAGAATAGAGTTGAATCTGTCTGATTTAACTCATAAGAATAACTTCAGCACATTCAGTATATGTCAACTACGTTTAATCTATGGTTTGAAAATATTTGTTTTATTCACCTCAAACCACAGCAGAGAGAGTAGAAGCTAAACTGTCTTCCTATACAGAAGCCTTTTTACAGCCTAAAATGAAACAGCACCACAGATTAAAAAAGCTTTTACACATAAAACTAAAGTGGATATTAAATGAGCTCAGTATCAGCCGTCCCTCACCATTTAAAAAGGCACACCATGTCGGGGATTTTCTTCCAGTTGCGTCCAAAATCTTCCGAAAGCCAAAGTTCACTCTGAGAAAAGAAATAATTATTAACTCAAGAATTCATACAAAGTAAAAAAAAAATAACTTCTGTGAGGTTCAAACAAAAGTTGAAAGATCAGCTCATAAACTCCAGAGCGTGTTAATAAATAAACACTAAGCAAACAAAGAGGTGTTTAAGTCTCATAAATTAATTGGGTCATTCCACATCGAGTCACTCCCTTCCTCAACATATTCTCAAATGTATTTCACATTTACCTTTTTCTCTAGATGAAAGTATAAAATTACAAAAAACCATGAATAATATGACTGACCACAAACATTGTTTCAGTTTAGACATGGGCAAGTTAGAAAGTAACTAATTACAAACTAAAAGTGTCCCAAAACTTTTTCGGAATAAGAACTAAAAACTAAAGTTTCCTATTTAAAAAAAATAAAAATAAAAATCTCTTTTTAGTGTGTTTTTATTTATAAAATACTTTTTAACGTAAAACTTAGATTTCAAGCTACATTTAAGACTATAAATTTGGAGAAACAGAAAGCAGTTCTCACCAGTGAGTCAAGCTAACAAGAAGTGGAAAAAAGGAGTTAAAAAAAGTTTTAAAAAAAGATTTCCTATAAATTCTAAAACGATCTTCAGTTTTAAGCAATTCGGAGCAGGTTTTGCTATTTTCATCACTTCTGCATTAGAAGGATATTAAGCAGAAGTTTGAGATCAGACTTCTGATCTCAAAAAGCTTGTTTTGTCTGTTAGCAAAAAACTACTTTTTTTAAAATTCAAGAAAAGTCGAGTGTAAATTAGCAAAATCATTGAAAAGAAAATCTAATAAAACAATGAGCACTATTGATATTTAGTTTATTTAGCACTACTATGAAACATTTAGTTTTTGAGATTGTGCTAGAAGCCCATCAGGCTCTCTGCTAGAGCTAACTAGTCATTAGCTAATCATCTAACAAGAACCTAAATTATTTTCCTCTTAAAAGGAAATTTTGACAGAACGACAACAGTGCTTTTTGTTTCCCTTTGGGATGAATAGAAATGTTTTTGAACTAAATTTAATTCACGTCCCTTTTAGTTGCATCATAATTGCTCCAACAAATTGGGTTTTCAACATTATTACTGTCCAACCAACTTTGTTTCTTTCCTTAAAAGTCTGCTGCATGCACTTCTTACCTTCATGCTGAGGACTGCCAGCACATTGGAGTTCTCAGGGTTGTATGAGATCTGCATCATGGGATTGAAAGGCAAGTTAAGGTGACCAAAAGTCTTCCCAAAGTCACTGGAGACAAAAATCCGATACCCATCTCCTCCAGAGATTTCAGCTGTCAGGATCACCTAAAAGCCAGAGTTCAAATGTTGCTGTTCAGACACCATTGCAGTGGTTCTGTCTACACAAGTCAAAAACAACCAGATGAGGTAGTGGCAGGGAAGAGGATGTGGCTTACTTTGCCTGAATTCTCAGGGCCGATTGCTATGCCAAACTCTGCTGAAATGAAGGTGTTGTTGATTAAGTTGGTCACATCCTCAAACGACTTCCCGTAGTCCTCACTGGCAGAGAAGAAGTTGCAACAACAATGAGATGTAATCTGACACGCAGAAGGCCAACTTCCAAACAGGTGAGTTTACGAGACCTACCTACGGTAGAGTTTGGACTGGCCGAATCTTAACATGAAGAAAGGCACCTGAAATGTGGTCAGAGCCAGTATGACCTGCGAAGAACAAAGGTTAAAGGAGACACAAGTAATGTCACACAACTCTCACGTGACAAAAAGCACATTTACATATTTGCCTGCAGACTGGCTTACACTTGAAAGAACCAAAAATATTTGACTCGATCATGTCCTGATGCATACAACACTCACCCCTGTGCCATCTCCCACCCAGGCCAGTGACACGGAGCCACTCAGGTCGTTCAGTGTATACTGAGAAAAAGAGAACAAACAATTGTTGAAGAGTAGCTGTAAATATCCTTATCACACACAATAGCTGGCAAAAATGGGGCAAAATGACAGTTATCAACACAACATATTGACACCATCGTGGGAGTGTGTGTGTGATTAATGTGACCAAGTCATTTCCAGATCCAAGTTCAGACGTCAGAGATAAATGAAATGGCACCTTTAGCCACCAACACTTGTTCCTGGTTAGTTCTCATCAACTATAACACACTACATGTGTTTTCATTTAACTTACAAACATTTATTATGAGTATGGTTGAACACAGCCCAAGTACCACCAATTCTGCTCACAGCACACTTTGCGAACAATGGATGGATGCTTAATGTAATTTGTATTTCATAGAGCAACCACCATAAGGACAAGTTTCCAAGTGATTATAATGCAGATGCTAATACCGTTTAGCTATTTTGTTCCTCATAAATTAACATAAAAGTAATAAGATGGTATTAATTGTTGGGCTGCCTGAGCCAGTTGCCGACCTATTTCCCAGATCTGCTGCCAGCCACAGCTTTTCAAACAGCCGTACTTAAAGGTAACGGGTGGTAAATGAAACACCCATTTACCACCCGTTTTTCCATGATGTGGAAAAAAGCTTTTCCACATCATGTCTCATTGTGTTTTTCACCAAGTGATATTTCCAAATAGCCATTTTTGTTTTTCTTGTTCATGAGAAGGAAAGTGTGATAGCATTGTTTAACCCAGCTGACTGACTATGTACAGTGTAAACGTTACACTGATAACCGACCACTACTTTGAAACTGGTAACAACACACCCATGCTTATTTTAAAATACCTTGGGGTATTTTTTTAATATAATGTCTATTAATTGTCATAGGTTAACAGCAGATAGAGTTTTCAGGAGGCAGACAGAGTCACCTTTATCAAGTATACTTTTGCATTCACTGTCAAACATAAACCTGCTGCCTCTTCAAGATTCATTTCTTAAACAACAATTAGTGGCCCATTACTCATCACACACTGTGCTGAGAGCTGTTCATGCCGAAAGCAGGCCGGTGCCGGTGGGACCTGTGTGGTAACCTCTGCGGAAAGACAAGGCTGAGCCTCGAGGAACTCTCTCGGCCTGAGATTACTAGAGCCAAGTATACAAAGTACGCCATGCAAAGTTGATCACATGGCACCGGTGAGCCAGGCAAAAAAGCAGCTTATTTAGTCTCTGGTTTTGTTTTTGAAGAGTAGATTTATGAGCTGGTCTTCCTGATTAGTTTTTTTTTTTTTTGTTGTCGTTTCTGTCTCTGCTACCTAACAACACTTCCTGCTTCTGAAGTGCTTCAACTACCCCAGCACAAGCACAGCTTTCAATTACAAAATAACCAACACATCGTCAGTCACAAGGATTTCAACTGGTTTCAAATTTCCTGTCGGCATTCAGGCAGTTTGGCTTTCAGGGCAGCAGAGAAAACAAATGGATGCTGTGTGGTCCAGAAGGAAAACAAATGTGTGTCGCAGATAATAGTGCAACCTTTTGGGATGCATAAAGAAGCCTGACTGTTGTTTAACTTGATTTTATTACACTGTGCCAAATTCTTACAGGAAATACAATTGCACAGAGGCAATAAACAAGAGCACCTCTACTTACAGTCTGAAAAAATTGAGCATGAGGAACTGAAAAGGTGCACTTTAGTTTTGATTTGCATTTAAAGTTTTATATGTCTTTGCCTGTGATTTTATTTTATTATTACCAAAACATACACAGGCTATTGCTGATGAACAAATACTAACTTTTGATTTCTATGTAGCAATTTAAGTCTTTTTTGGGGGTGCTCCTGATAGTTTAGAGGCCCCAATTCTCTTACTCTAGTGGCCTTCTCTCTCTATGAAAAAGAGTTATACCCGTGTGACATCTACCAATTAAGAATATGAAATAAAAAAGCTCAATTTATCTATCAGGAGCAGCACATTAGGCCTATTCGTGCACCTGGTAAGCACCTGCGCACTACAGTGCCTCCCTAGGCGCAGTTTAATTGTCGGACTGCGACTTGAAACAGGACCTCTGATGGTAACTTACACTGTGGGTGTTGTCTTTTAACTTGCTCTGATACCCTTCGTGCTTCTTGCACGATTCCCCCTCGTCGACGCTCCTTCGCCTTATCATGTGGTGGTGCGATGCGCCCAGCCACGACGGCAGGGACCTCTTCGCGATTTGCGCGGCTCTCTTCTCCACAGAGCGCCTCACGAACACCGGCTGTCCGAGAGCTTTGGATCCCGGCTGGAAATCCAAGCCACCGGCTGGGAGAGCGCAGACGGCGAGCAGCAGGAGACCCTGCAGCAGGAGACCCATCCTGCCAGCTGATGAAAGCGGCAAAAGCGGAAAAAAAAGAAAAGAAAAGAAAAAAAAAACACTAAATCCTTCTTTGTTTATCCTGGTCTTGTTGAAGAATTGAAGGTCGCTGCAGCTCCGCCGCGGATGACATCAACAAAATAGTAGTCGTCCTGACAGCGACTGCACCTGCTTTGGAAACAAAGAACGTCCTTGTTTCTCTGCAAAGAAACCCCCCCCCCCCAAAAAAAAAAAAAAAACAACTACTACAAAAACAGAAAATGATCAGATTTTTTTGCGCAAAATAAACCGGTTGGTGTGACACCAATTATTCGCGCTGCCGCTCCACAGCCAACATGGTACACTGTACAGCAAGACAAATGGTCTGCATAATCTACTGCTGTGCTCGTTTGTGATTGGCTTATTGTGCAGCATAGCCAACCCCTTGCCTTTTTTGATTGGTTAAATAATAAAAAAGGAGGTTGAACTGCACAATTAAAAGACAGTCAAGGTAGGTTGAGCGATAGACTACATGCAGCTCTATGTAGTCTGAACTTTCTGTCTGAGCACTGAAAGAGCATTTGTGGAACAAAACGTTGACAGAGACTTAGAGACCTTTACTGACAACGCAGCTTATAATGACACCAACAGCAAAACTGCAGCCTATAAATTAATTTATGCTGCATCGACCTTAGCACGGGCGGTGGTAATTAGAAGAAAAAATAAATACATTTCATACATATGTAGGCTGTTGATGCAATAATTAGAATGAGTTCATCATGTCAGTCATTTATTTACTACTTTCCTGTTATTCCTATTTTAAGCCCGTTTCATTATGATGTAGATGAAAAGGTGAAAATGACTCGAAAAGGTTTAACATTTCCAACCTCATTTCTGTTATACAAGTATGTGAGAGTTGTAATCACATAAAGTAAGATAATAAAACCATATCAACTTTTTTGGAGGGGCGATTGTCTATTTTATTTTTATATTTTTATTTTGTTTACATTTTTTGTTGTTGTTTTCTTTCCCCAGAAATAATAAAAAAAAGAAGGGGATCATTTTTGTCCATTTTTTATTATTGATCTATACTGCACTAGAAGTACCAAATATTGAATAGTTGGCCAATATACAAAAACTACTTCAATTTCCAGATTGTTTAAAGGCGGCATTTAACAGCAAAACATAATAATATGTAAGAGTTCATAAATTAATGCAAAAAGTATCTCACATTCCTGTGTGGGTTTTTTTCAGGCATGCTCACATAATATATTATGAATAGTTCCAGATTGAGAGAACTATGAAAAATGTTTGCTGAATCATAATAAATTTGTTCCTCTAACTGGGATGACTTGTCACGAGTTGCAAATGGCAAAAATTAAATATAATGTCTTTATTTTGTAGTAGTACACAATAGGTTCACACGTTTATGCTCTGGTTTTCCTTCCATTTCCAACCTTTTTGCTCCACACCATGAGTCTTGATCAATGCCTTCACACACAGCTCTGACAAGGAATGAGAGATGGGAGGAGCAGAGCAGTAAGTGTTTGCATTTCCCAATTTTTTGCTCACGGAGTGGCTGAACCTGTTTAGCAAGTCTGTGAACTACCAACATCAAAACAACAGAAGGAATGCTGCATCTTATCTTGGCCCAAAATAAAATGTGTCAATCAGGTTTTAGTCATTTAAGAACAACTTAAGGGGCTATTTTTAATATTTACTTTAAATCATGAACTATATTCTTTATTAGCTTAGTTGTGTGTTACTGAAGTCCTGAATTTGCTCTTATAACCACACAGCTTGTTTTTGTGGCTGCATTCTTCCACAGAGAGTGAAATATAGCCTGTCCCCAGAGGCAGAAACTACAAGAAAGACCAGGATAAAGTCACCCTTATTCCTTGAAGGAGACATGTGGTTATTGTTGTGGTTATGTCCATTGAGTAAGTTAAGTCTGTTGGCTGTAATGTAAATTATCTCCTTTTACTTAATTAACTAACCATGTGTAGCGTTTTAGACAACCTGATTCTGTCTTTGCATTTTTTAACATAGTAGAAAAGGTTTCTTTAGTGCACAGGGCCTGGCCCAATGGTGAATGAGGCCTGAAGAAGACTCTGATTTGGGAGCCAATGGGTTAAACACACCACCCTGTATTAAAACTGCATTTTAATACAACTTGAACATTTGGCCAAGTTTAACCGGTTAGGTCTAAATCAGTTAAGAATAATTGCAACTTATTGGCTATTAAGATCTTTTCTTTATGCATTTTAAAATATATATATTTTTAAACAATTTAAATGTTTTAAATAAGCCTCCCAAAACCATCATTCTCAATAGTCAAACAGGAGGGATGGGTCTCTTGATGGTCTGGGTGCCAGCAGTGGCTCAGTTCGCTCATGCCTCAGCCCAGTTCTGAGCATGCATAAATGTTTGACTTTACATATATTATAGCCTCTATCAAAGTAACAAAACCAGTAAAACCAGTTTGTTTTTTCCAAGTGAAATATTGTGGAACAACAAACTGCCCGTCAAACCCAACCTATTTGTTTTGCAGTTACTGCTCATAAAATCTCTAGAAATGGCCTCAGTGACCAGGTCAGGTATGCAGGTTCATACCAGTGAACTATAATACTGAAAAGTTGTTTTTTTTTCCCTGAAAATTTAATTACTAAGTGAGACACATTTTGTAGGTTAAGTACTCAGAGACTGATGTTTTCAATGTTGTATGCTTTTCAGCAAATGAAAACACAACATTTAATATTAGAAAAATACATCTTTTTAAAAATCTTTTTAATAGAGAAACGTGTGCTTGATAAAATGAATGTATATTATCAACCTATGTGTATTATGTATTTTCTGGGCACATAGTGCCATTTTATAAAACAATCGGGTAACTATGTTACCTTTGGTTGTTATAAAAATGTTTTATACATCAAACATGACTTAAAAGAAATTTGACTTTGTGATGTGACAACTTGGAATTGGCCTCTGTGTCTTTAAGAAGCTCCTGCCCTTTCTGACACTCAGTCATCACAACAACTTCCCTCCTAAGAAAAACTGTTGTTAGAAGTGCTGGACTGAGAGGTAATTGATAAGGTCAGCAGACCCGTAGTCCCACCAGATGTTTTCTGTTTGCTGCTGCCGCTAGTCTTATGGAGCTGAGTGGGAAAGTGTGTTCAAGTCAAAATGAATCAGCAGCAATCCGTCACTTGTGGGTTTATTGAAGAAATTCTTTCTCTGGGAATATTAGCCCCACTTACAGTAATTTTAAACCAGATCATATTAGTAAAGATGAAAAAGGTACTGTATGCTAAATTTAGTAGTTTATATTAAATATAAGCATGCACATTGTTAAGAGGAATTTACACAATTTATTGCAACAGTTAAAAAGATCTCAGTCTGAGGTGAAATTAGCAATAGACGATGCAGAAACCACATTTCGATCAGGATTGTTTCATGCATTTGTGCAAATATTTTTCTTTTTTTTCTGGCTACAGGCTAAACACAACTTCTCATCAGTGGATGCATTGAGGTCGGTGAGTCATTCAGGTGCTTTTTGGCACATTTACAACAGGATGTCATGTGCCTTGCCGACAGAAATGGCTTCAGAGTGATGCGGAGAGAGACAGTTATTCTTTTCTTATGTTTCTCCCATCCCCACAAAGAAACTCTGGACCTCGTTCATGGCGCTTTGATTACCAGTCTAACCAGGCGGCAGGTTTTTTTTCCCACATAAGTGGGACAGGACGGCCAGATGCAGAAAGTCAAATCTGACTTTTGGCAAAAATCTTAAATCCTGTAGAGTTTTGAATACCTTAGTGCAGTAAAAAGTTTTGCTTGTCTTTCCAGATGTGGAAAAAAAAGTAATAATGGAAGAGGGAGAAAAGCCATCGTGACACTGAAAAATGTAGTTCTGTCTTACGAATAAAAGGGAAAGAAAGTAAAGTGAGTACAATTTTCTTAATCCCTTACCTGTCATGATGACAACACCAGCGTCCTCATGGAGCCCTAACATGTAGGCATTTTGGGGGTGTCAGGTAAGGAGTTAACCATCAAAATTCCCCTAGGATAAACTCTGACAGGAAGAGGTCTGGCTAACCAAAGCCACATCTAAATCAGAAGACCAGTTTCTGAGAGTTAACAGATTAGGTGATTAATTGTGGTCATAGTAAACAAATCTAATTTTCTACTGTGAGAGGAAAATTTCCAGGTTCAGCGTTGACAGGATGAGTTGCAAAAAAAAAAAAAAGCCATTGCTACAAAGTTAGAATGAGGTAAACAGGCTTGACTGGGCCATGAAACACTGCTGATGGAGTTCTGAGAACTGGAAGACGGTATGATGGACTGATGAATGAAAATTTGAAATATTCGGTTCTTCAAGCAGGATCTTTCTACGCTGTTGAGTAGGGAAAAGAATGGTTCCTAGTTTGTCAGGGGTTCGTCATAAAACAAGATAATGACTCAAAGCATTAGTCCAAACTATGCCAGAACTAGCTCATAAAAAAATAAAATGGCAAGCTTGAAAACACGGAGTATCCAGATCAGTCTCCAGACTTAATCTCTTCAGGCTGGGTGCTGGGAGTTTGGATAGAGCTGAGTGAAAGCGAAGCAACCTTCAAGAGCCACATACTGATGGGACGTTTCTGCAACAGAAACAGGAAGAACTCTCGCAAGAGTCTTTGATTTCTCACATAGGAAAAACATCTACAAGTTTGTACAGCCATTATATCTGCAAAAGATGGCAACTTTGATGAGACTAAAGTTTAGAATAAATGTTGACCTATGAACTGATTCTGTGATTTATCTTTTAACCTCAGTCCCTTATTTGTAGTTTGATTTCACTTCTTTGTGCACTGGGACTTTGACAAATTGAGGTGTCTCAAAACTTTTGACCAGTTGTGTAAAAAACTTTTTCCCTCTGTGAAGCAGGCTGGTCATCAGAGCACTAGAGAGTACTTTCCTGTGTCTTCTGGACTGAGAAATCTCATGTTTCTCCAGGAATCTGTTGGAGCCACTTCCACAAATGTAATCGTTCATCTGAAGTCTGATTTTGCATCAGAGAAGAAGAAATTTTTTTGCTAAATCCGATTTAATTCAGAAATTCTTCTCAATAAAACTAATAAAACCCTAGTCTGTATGTTTTGGATAAGGATTAAAAATCAAGTGCACATGACGTGTAAAAAAAAAAAAAAAAAAAAATCCCCTAATTCCTTCGCTTGCCCAGCAGCGCCCCCTGCCGTCCCCTCTTCTTAACGCCTTAACGTTTATGGTCACGTGTCAGCCACTGCGATTCACTGAAAAGTTTGACACGACGCAAGGAGCCTGCACGGAGCTGCAAGGCCAAAAAGAAGCGGATAAGTTTTATTAGTCTGGTTTTCCCTCGGAGCGAACATGGAATCCGTTGCTCAGGTAACATCAGGGGCCACAACACTCAGAGGAGACCAGGATAATAGTTTTGTTTCCCAACCAAACTAGCAGATCTCCTCTGTTTTTTGTGTTCTTTTTCCTCGATAAGCCCACCTCGGCAGCAGATTCTTTCATATTTTCTAACATGTTCTGTATTTACGTTTATTAGAAAGTGCTCTCATCAGGATTCACTCTCGACTTTGGACCCCTGAAGGAGCCTCTAGCGTTCATCCGTGTGCTAGAATGGGTGAGTTTTACAGGATTTCTTCACCATATGGCCTGTGTGGTTCTGGGTGTGTGTTTACGTGGGTAGCTCATCTCTGCTTGCCAGGAATACCTCACAAATTGATTAGGCAGTTGGTCTTGTGACCCTCCCCACGCCCAGAGGAGTTATTATTTGAGCTTCAATGCGGAATGCGTTACAGTCTCATGGTTTATGTCGGACTGAATCATGATGCCCAAACCTCTGCAGCTCCGGGGGGGGGGGGAAGTGGGCAGTTTTGAAACATGTCAATAATTGCAGTGTCTAATATAAACATTTGCAGCGTTCATCCTCACAATTTTTACCCTCTTATTTAATTTTACTTTTTTAAAAAGTGTGAGCCCTGCATTGAAAAGCATGTTATCTAGACTTCCTGTCAACATTTTTCATGTCAAATTCGAGGAAGTATGCGCTCATGTACATGAGCGTTAGATCAGCACTTTTCTTTTCATCCTTCCTCATTTCTTTTCTCCAACTGTGTGTCCCCTCTGGTTGCAGGTTTTTTCCATATTCGCCTTCGCTACGACTGGAGGTTACAGCGGAGAAACCAGCTTCAACATCCAGTGCAAAGGAGGCAAAACTGAGGAAGTAGTTGCGTTATTCAACTACCCGTTCAGGTATGTTCAAGTAAACCCAGGTCACCCAATCAGGGATTGGTCTGAGTTTCTCCTGCTAGGATTACCTCAAGATTAAAAAAGAAAAAAAGCATTTAGACTAAAATGTTAAGCAAAAAAAGATACAGATGTAACAGAGTTTTTTTTTATAGAACAGGAAATGATGAATAAACCTGCTGCCTTAAAGGCACAGTCTGTAATGTTTAAAAATCATGACCTGTTCTTTACCGCTCAGATGTTGTATTGCCACGAGTTTGTAGAAAAAGGAACGAATCCTTAAAACTTAAGAGCTACTCACATTTACCCTGGTTTTATTGGTTTAGACGGGGAGTGTTATGTAAAATCAACTTTTTTCAGCTTTACATCATGTTATAATGTTATTTCATCATAAGAAACATACCCGGAGTGTTGCTTAGATTATTTCATGCATGTTTGAGAAATCCTTTAATCTCCCGTGGCAACCATTCAGCTGTGCAAAACGGCTGGGTGGACTCCTCCTCGGAGCTGCAGTTTCCATATTTCTGCCTCAAAGCGCAGCCCTCCGCTGCGACTCCCACATTCAGCTCCTTCAGACTAGCCAGCAACAATTAGCAAACAATTAGCAGACATGCAGATCCACCTGGTGTGCATGTCTGCTGCGCTCATTATATGAGCTACTTCTCAGTGAAATTCTGCTCAAAACATTGTTAAAGGGTTAAAAGAAGAGCAATGTTGTGATGATTTCCTGAAAGTTGGAGCAGGACTTTCTCAAAAAGATAGAGGCTCAATTTCAAGGCGTTAAATTTCTTTTAAGTCATATTTGATATATACAGAATTTTTATATCAACTGAAGGTCACATAGTTGCTCGATTGTGCTATAAAGTGATACTTTATGGCTGGAAAACACATAATACTGCCTCTTTAAAACAACTCAAACAAATAGACATGAGACTAGACTATTCCTAATACACAGCTGTTAAGCTCTTCACTGTTTTTGACAATTTTAGTGGTTCTGCTTTTGGGGGCTTCTGCCTGAATGTATCCCTTTGATCAAGTAACAAAATGAACAGTGACTGGTTGTGAAAGTGTAGATATTTGATATCCATTAACATAATATTTGTAATCCCATGGGTTTGAAAATTTGTCCAATACAGGTGAAGGATCTGACCGTAAACTCGCTGAACCTCACCTCAACCCTTCAACACTATTACACATCTACCTTTATTTTGCTGTAGCATTAGAAGATATGATGAGAAAATCTTTACACATCTGACTCTGTAGCAGACACAAGGATATTTTTCAGTCAGTCAAACTTTTTATAATAAAAAAATAAAATAAAAAGGTGCTCCACGGCTCAGAATGGGCCAAATCAAGAGATCCTTCCAAGATGTGACAGGACTTTATTTCCACATCATTATATATTTTTTTGTGACTAGAAATATTTCCCAACATCTCAGTTTGATTAGCAGTGTGTGGGGAAGGGGTAGAGCTCCATTCTGCAGAGATTGAGAGATTCGTTCCAGCGCTTTCTCTTGCATCTTTTTTGAAAAGACTTTAAACCACTGCAACAGAATTACTGAAGATATTAGACGTTTCACAATGCAAACTTATTTTAAAACTGTGGTTTCTTTGAAAAAAATGCTTATTTGTGTGCAAAGGTTGATGGAGCATGCCTATAAGGTTCCCGACTGTGAACCCAACGTAACGGGATACAAAAACTACTTCCTGACCGGAGATCACTCGTCCTCTGCACAGTTCTACGTCTGTATCGGGGTTTTGGCTTTTCTCTACAGCACCGCCTCGTTAATCCTCTATCTGGGCTATCAGCACTTGTACAGAGAATCCACTCGGGGTCCCATCACGGTACGTTTGAATGGATTTCTTGTGTTCTTTTCTTGCTTTGTTTAAACAGATTTGATAAATCTGGATTGAATGGAACCTCGAGCAAGAAATGTGGAATAATTGTGTCTACACCCTCGTCCTGAGTCTTACTTGAGTTCAGAGAAAGTATAGCAGAGCTGTGTGAGCGAAGGACTGTGAAGGGTGTGGTTTACAAGCAAATGAAGGTCATTGGTGTTGTGCAAACGTTTCTGTCAGCAAGCAACACTGGAGGAGCAATATTGCTGTGTTGTCATAAGCTAGTGAGGCGGGTGACTGTGAGGAATCTCGGCCACAGCAGAAGGAATCTGTTGCTTTACTGAAAACATCAGCTTAGCGAAGCTTCTCTGGACTATTGTTCAGGATTTAAAGATGTGCTCGTTTCCATGTTGTTTTACTTGTAGGCAATTTTGTAAATGTATATAGCCATAAAAAAACACAACTTAAAAAACACACTCTCAACTGGATTGTAGATTCTGGATGGGAGAAAAGAAACAGATATAGTAGTGAGTAAAAACAAGATTTAATTCAGTTTTTGTTTTGTTTGAAAAACACATGAGCAAATATTTTAATTTGTGTTTTCATGTGTTAAAGCACTGAAAGCATATATCTATTCCTGCCTAGAAATATGAAACATTTTTTAAATTTTAAAACGTGGCTAGAAAACAAAACGGATCACTTCAATTTTTCACAAAAAAGGGAAAAAATTTATATTTATTATTTTGTTTTACTTCAATATATTTATTTTTTATTTTACATAAAAATGGAGTTACCTTTAGTTTTGTTTTTCATTTCCTAATTTATAATGAGAACATCCACTTTCCAAATATGTGTAAATATATGCGTTTGTTTTTATCTTTGTAGATAATTTAGTGCAGAGGATTTAAAAGAGTTGGTGTTATCAAAGCTACAGAGTTTAATACAGAAAAAAAAAAACTCGCTATAGTGACATATTTAGATTCAGTCATGCTTTAAAAATTGGGACGTGTGAATCCAGGGGCTTTTTTTTCCCGTGTTCAGCTGTCTTCCTCTTATTTTCTTTTGAACTGCATGAAACACATCCAATGAGTAATAAACAGCTACTCAGATGTGATCTGTAGTGTTATGGTTGGTTCAGTCAAATCAGGGGAGAAAAACTATTCTGTCTTATTAAACCTGCTTGTTTATGTAGGACCCTGAAACTAAACATAAGATTAAACCTGGTTTTATACTTTCTTATTTGTTGTTTCTCTAGGATCTGCTGGTTACTGCAGCCTTGGCTTTCCTGTGGCTCGTATCATCCTCCGCCTGGGCTAGAGGCTTGACTGATGTCAAATCAGCCACTAGTTTTGAAACTATTTCCCATGTTCTTGACGTTTGCAAGAAAGACAACACATGCACCCCAGGAGCTTTGCCCTCTATGGGCAAATTAAACTCTTCTGTGGTGAGTTGTAACACAACTTGGCATTTCTTTGCATAAAAAACAGGTTTGAGTGTAAACAGAACTGCTCCGTGTTTTGCACAAACCACCATGTCTTTTCTGTGGGTTTTGTTGGACATACTTGTCAAGTGGAAGTAAAAAAAAAAAAAAACAACCATGGTTTTCAATCAAAATTTTAAAAAGATCTGAAAAGTGTCGTGTGCATTTTTTGGCTTTTTTTTTTTTTTTTTTAAGACTCTGCTACCGAAAAGTAAAATTCAGTGCAAACAGTTTCCTTCAGAAATCATCAGGGTTTGCTTATAAAACGATATCTCAAGGTCCGAGTGTCACAGAGGGTCAGGATTTTTTTCTGAAAAAATGAAACAGCTACACAAAACTACCATCCTACACTGATACACCAGGCAAAGTAAGCATTTGTCAGAAAAGCAGCCAAGAGATTCAGGGTAACCAAGCAAGTAGGAACTGCAGAGATTCACCACTTGGGTGAGAGAATCTGTTTACAGGAGCAATATTAGTTATGCACTCAACCAATCTGTCCCATTAATCGGACACTGGTAAAGATGTTCCTGAAAAAAGTCAGACGTCCCGCTTGCAGCTTCCCACATGTCATGTAAAACAAAAGGCAAGCATGTTGATGAACACGTTCCCATCAGTTTAGGCCAGAGTTATTCACTGTCAAACATGGTGGTGGCAGCATCACCCCCTCATGTTTGTTTCTTATGCAGGTTCTAAGAAGTTGCTCAGAGTTAATGGAAAGATGGTTAGTTCAACATACGAGGCAATTTTGGGGAAAAAAAAATCTTTAGAGACTTTAGTGGAGGTTCCAGCAGGACAACGTGAAGCAAGAGCCACAATGGAAAGGAAGATCAATCTGATTAAACTCGAGCTGCTTCGCAAAGATGGCTGGACCAAACTGTCAAAGATGTTAGAAACATTAATTCTCTCTAAGACTTGTAGCTGCAATGAAAAGAAAAAGTAGTTCTGCAAAGTATTACCTCTCTGGAGTAATTACAAAGTATTTATAAAAGGGCAGGGGGAAGGAAAACCATGCATCCTTTTTGGCTAATTTTCAATTTCTGTCCTAATTCCTCTGCAGATATTTGGATTCCTTAACCTCATCTTGTGGGGAGGAAATTGTTGGTTTATATACAAAGAAACCCCTTTCCACAAGACAAACCAGCCTGCCAACATTGAAGCTGGAGCGATGCCATCGTAACTGCACAGCTCCCTCATTTCAGAAACAGTCTGATATGTGCAACTGACTGCACCTTTTGCAGAAAAGAGTCTAATTTTATGTTGTCTTTTTGCTTATCAGGAATTTATTTTTGTCAATTCATCTCAAAAGGTACTAAAATTTATTGTTTAGCCAAATATTAATACAGACTGACCCATGTAATACTAAAACGTGCAGACTTTTGAGCTTTGACTTTGTAGATAACAGGTACAGATGCAAAACCTGCTTTAACAGCTGCACACCTTTTCACAGGATACTGTATAGTATCTTTGTTCAATGCAAATTTTCTGCAATTATATATTGTACAAAACTCAGGGCTGTTAAGAATATTAATCAGATTTCCAGTTTCAGTTCAAGTACTTGAATGTGTTTAGTTAAAATGAAGCCCACGTTTAAATTTATACAAATGCCACTGTGAGATTATTATGTAAAGGTCAAATAGTTTTTTCCTCCTTTTGCGGTCATAATAATTGCTGTTACAGTAATGGTAATATTCCTACAAAATCTGAATATTGTGCTGAATGCCGTGTTTCTGTTGAATCCGTTAAGAGCATTTTACTGTTACTATATCAAAGAAAAAATTCTCGTTACATAAGATATACTTTCTCCTTTACTTTTTGGAAAATGTCCAAGCAAATGTATTTACAGTGTTTGTGTTTGGTTGTACTATTGTTTAATACAATTAATTGCTGTAACAGTTGAGATGTGTTTAAGTTATTCCTAATTCATTTCATGTCTCTCAGTCTATGTCTGTCTTGCCTCTACCTGGTCTTTGTAATAAGAAAAATTAATTTGCCAAGAAAATGGTCATCCATTTTGAAAATTTCTAAAGAACAATATCCGCGTTTCATCCCCATGTCTGCCGTAGTTGTTTCCTCACAGTTTAGTTGAATTATGCTTATTTGGAACATTTTTCTTTGCTTTATCTGCTTAAAATGTTTAGTGTGATTGCTTAAGAACTTAATAGTGCTTTCAATACATAAATTTAGATGCGATTTAGTCAAATGATGCCAAGCAACCTCAGGTTCTGTCACAAAAAAACATAATTGCAAATGCGTGAACGAGGCGGGTTTTCTGTTACGTAAAGAGGAGGTATTAAGTATTTTCCAGGTATATAGTGCCATTTTATAGCCCAATAAAGTAACTACACTACCTTCAATTGTTATGAAAATGCTGCACATGTCAAACATAACTTAAAAGAAATTCATCATCTATGCCTTGAAATTGGCCTCTGTCTGTTAAGCTCCTACTCTTTCTGACACTCCGCCTTCACCACAACAGTGTCCGTCCGTTATGACACCATATTCACTTCTTTCCCCAAGTATTCAGTTAGATTCACGCTTTGTGATTGACTGGGCCACTACTATGCAGCTTAACTTTTATTTCTCTGAAACCCATTTATAGTCTTCAGGTCTGTTTAGGATGATTATTCTGCTGGAAAAACAAAAAACATCCCCCCACTCTTTTATTGTCTGATCCTTGTCATGACTGTCGCAGTGAATTTTCTCCAACTATATGATGTTTGCCAGTACAGTATGATGAAAACATCCCACCAATCCTCACCACTGTGTTTGGAGTGATATGAAGTGCGGTTTCTCCTCCAAATATGTGTAACGGCATCCAAAAAATTCAATTTTTAGTCCAAATGTTCCACATGGAAGAAAACCTTCCATGTGTCTTTTCCTCCAGCAGGGGAGCGCTGTGCAGTGAGCGCGCATTTCCTAACTTTAAAACGACTTTTTCTTCTCATCATCTGGGGGAGTAGATATTGGCTCTTCATGAGTTTTCTATTTGTTTTGACGACTGTCAGAAATTCAACTCTGGGCTGACTTATGGTAAAATGACCTTATTTAAATATTCAAATTTTGACCTTAACAATTGAGAAGCTTAGAAATTTTTCTGTCACCACTCCCATCAGTGTGTTTGATCTCCTTCTCCTTAGTTTATTTTCACTAATGTATTAGATTATACAGAATCGTTTATAAATCGTTACAGGTGAACATTAATGGTTGTACGATGCATGTTTTACCACCAGAGGGCATTAAACCACAGCTTGTGATCAATGCTTTACTAGTTTAGAGCATCTTGACTGAGCTATGATCTATGAAAAAGCATTTATGCCAAAGCTGATTAACTGTATATTAAATGTATAAACAGTAAGATTGTTTATATACAGTGATATGAGTGTAGCACCACCTAATCCACAGATTTAACCCACTATGTATTAGACAAAGCAGATCAGAACTTTGTAATAAAGTTAGCATCACAGTTTAATTGCCTTATGATTTATAGACAAATGAAGACAACACAAGATGTAAAACTGTATCTTTTATTATGTCAAATTATTGTGTATTACTCTTCTGTAATGCCTATAGTTTGCAGCTATCCTGCAGCCAGAGAAGCTTTTAAGAATACCATGCAAAGCCATTATCCTTCAGCTACGAGGCCTCCGAGTTTTTATGGCAGTGACCAACCTTATCATTTTTAAAGTTGTGGTCAATAAACACAGTGCTTTCAGTGCTGCTTAAAGCTCCCTTCTTATGCTATGGCCTTGGGTAAAAGCAACAAGCTTTCTGCCTCACCTACTCATGGCTGATTGCTACTTTATAGCTATAAATGAAAGATGATTATGTGCAGCAGGGCAGTAAGAACGCGTTCTCTTCCCTTTTTAATCTGGCTGGATTTATCTAAACTTGAGAGCAAAGAGCCTACAAGGTGTGAAAATAGTAGGTTTGATTGTTTTGCTTTAAAGATACTGTAAATGTGAGCAAGTTAGAGACGTTACACAATCCTGACAAAATCTACCTACTGTTTAGTGAGCTTTTCATACCCACTTGTTTTTCAGAAATTCAGTAGACCCCTCCATTTCCCCATTTCCCTCACTCACCTGCCAGCGGCTCCCTACATCATATGGCATAACAATCTGTGCTTTTAATTTCTTATGGCTTTAGGAACAAAAAAAAATCCAATACTGATTGAATATAACTAGAGGCTACATACAGTCTAGTCACTGCTGATAAGGATTTATATCCCTTAAATTATAAAAAAAAAAAAGAAACTTGACACTCTCTACATGCAGATTTTGATATCATGTTCAGGCATTTTCTGTTTGCACAGCCATTTCAATAAAAAATAACAAATTCCTACCCTGCTTAAAAATAAACATTTATAATAAGACTTGGATGTTGGAACAGCTAACATTAGCACAAAGGCAGACAAACTGCAAAATGAACAGTATTGGAATATATGAGAATACAGTCAGTACATCAGAACAGTTCACAGCTAATCAATACTAAACGCAGAATGTGAGTCTTAACACATACATATATATATATATATATATTTATATTGTTTATATAGATATACACAAAGGCAGATTTGCTTTGGAGAAAAACAGCTGAGATTTTCCCTTTATGTTAGGACCTTTGCAAAAAGCACTTAACAAAACGCTATAGAGAACTACGATACGAACTGTGGAGGTCGAACATCAGAGTGGATCAAGTGGAAATGTATCCCCTTCTTGATAATGGTTGATTAATGTGCCGAGCTACTCAAAAGCCACAATATCTGTTTGTGATCTCAGCTTCTCGCTCTGTCTTAAGTGACAGCACCATGATGGAGAAAAAAGCACACATTTCAGCTGAAAAAGGACAAAAAAAAACAAAAAAAAAAACAAGTAAAACCCTTAAAATGAATCTCTCTCTAGGACAAACGCTACCCGCCTGTGAGGGTTATGTATGCGGCTTTTTTAAGTGTGGCTTGGTATTTTCTGCTGCTGTCTGTTTCTCCACCTGGTGTTTCAGCGTGTGACAGAGTGATATGATTCGCACACACCACCTCTCTGACAAGTGCGACTTCCTTTTCTCACCCACTCAGGAGATGCTGCTGTGTATGCGGCAACTGTGAATATTTCACCAATTTTGCGTAAGAAAACATTGCACCAGAAATGTGTAAATTGATTTTTTTTTTAAGTTTTGAAGAAGCGATTTTATGTATTTATCATTGTTTTAGAATTTTTCATTTTGAATAACAACTCAGAGGCATAAAGGAAATTTGGTATTGTGTTGCACTTTCCGACCATATGACTCAGTTGGGAGTGAAAACGCTTGATGAAAGCTTCAGGCAAATTGCAGACTTCTTAAAGGGCATCGCATTCATTACTGAGTGATTGCTTTCCAGCCCAAGAAAGGGCAGCTTTATAATGACCGGGAAAGACGCAAAGCAAACACATCTGGGCTGAACTGAGGCTGTCAGTATACATGAAGGCAAAGAAAATGCCTCTTTTTGTGTCGCGGTGACTCACGATAACATGATCGATCCCCGCTGGTTCAAAGAGAGAAAGACATGGAAGGCAGATTCAAACTTCTTCCAATCAAAAGATAAAAATAGCATTTACGCCCGGCTGGCCTTGTTGTGCTGCGACATAAACCCAGGACAGTTTAATGAAACTGCTCCTTCTGGATGAACCAAGGCGTTCAATGTTTAAATAATATTCCGAGGGTATTTAAAGGGGTAGTTCAGAATATTTGAAGAGGTTTAAGCAGTTATTGTGTCTCCAGGAGATAACTCTATGTAGGACAAATTTGAAGGAAAAAAACCAAAGTCTGCTGCATTGTATTCTAACATAGCAGGTATATTGCAGGTGGAGACTTTAACTACCTCTGAATTCAAAAGAAGGAGCTATGCAGTGGAGCAGAAGCAATGCTGGGCTTAAGAGTCTCCACAACAACAAGGTTTCCTCATCCCTCTTTGTCATTAGCTTCCTCATCTGAAGGGTCAGGATAGAGTGATATGAATGTGAATCAGTCCTAAACAAAACGTATAAACTATTTTGGAAAACAACTTTTAAAATCTCGGTTACCAGAAAAATACTGTAAAAAATCTCTATTTTGCAAAGTTTCCAGGTTTGTATGGGCGGGGCGTTAGCATGAATCCAGCTAATGGCTAGCCCAAAAGGGGAGTTGATCAAAGCAGATTTAAAAGAAACTCCAATCCTGACAAGCTCATAGGCCTTAATAATAAGTATTTTACAAATGTTTAATCCAACAACCTGTTTGAAGTGGGCAGTTTTTTTTTTTTTACAAAACAAATGGAGGAGAACATAACATGTAGAAAGTTTCCAGTCAAGAAAAAGTTTGGTATAAAATATAGTGGTGCAGTTTCTTGAATTTTACACTGGCCTACCATTTCTACTCAGCATTTACTCTGACCAAAAAACAGCGTGCTGCAGGTAAGACTCTTATCGTTTTAATTTTGTATAAATCCAGATTAGTTGGTACCGGATAGTAAATCCTAACAGCATGACACAGAGGAGCCAGGACCAAAACAAACTTCCTGACAGTCTTAAAACAACTTTTAAATATGTCACAGTGGTTTATTCAAACCCTCTCTAATAGACTTTTAAAACATCATCATACTTGCATTGTCTTGTCATTTACAGAGAAGCAAGTAAATATCTATATAGGAATAGACCTAGAAGGTATTGCATAATCAATTATTTTCCTGTTTGAAAAAAGTAACTAATGAAACATACATTTATGTACTTTTCTTTGGAGAACCAAGTCAGCATCTGTTTAATGTTACAGGAAGGGGTCAAGATTAGATGTCAGGATTAGGGTCAGGTTTAAGCATCAGGGCATCAAAGATTTATTAACATTAATAGGACAAACCAGTATGTCTGAGAATGTAGGAGCCTAAAGCAGAACCTGCAGGTGGATGCTCCTTTAAAGAACGCAAAAATGCAAACCTAAATACGGCTTCAATCTATAAAACGTTTCCATAAACGGCTAGGACCATCTTGACTTTTAAGTTGTTTTAAAATGGTAGACATGTTTACCGCTTTCAGACTTGCTGCTAGCTTTCCCTGGGGTACCAACTAGTCTGGATTTATTCTAACTTTAAGATACTTGGTTATTAACAGCTTATAATCTTTTAGCAGAACAACACTTTGACAATCTTGCACAATCTGTTTCAAAAACCCTGTTAATTTTGTTTTTGTGGCACGTGGGGCTAACTCTAGCTTTTCCTGCCAGTAATGTACAGCTGCATCTCCATTATTCATAAGCTTATTTTTAAGACGGAAACCATTAAGGTTACTCAGACCCCAATTTACTGCTGATACAACAAACATCACATTCTAGCAAGAAAGGGAGAAAAAAAAGCTACATTTCAGGTGTGACACTGGGAACTATTGATTGAACCGTACCTCATTTTTCAAACTACACCTTATTTATCACATCTGAACACAGGCTTGTCTACTCAAACAATAAAAAAAGCATAGACTTTCAGCTGTCCTGTAAGGTGCACCTCTTTTCTTAAGAATAAAATGACATAATGCAGCATAAGCAAAGCATCTGAGCGTCTGAGCATTTGAGCTTTAAGCTCTGGATTAGCACAACCAATGCTGTTACTTTGCCAAGAAGAAAATTTAACAGCATGTGGCACCTCAGCGGACGACAACCAGAGCAGTCTCCGTCCTTGTAGGGAGTTTGGTACCTATGTGTTTACAGAATTGAGACATGTTAATAATCTGTCAGAACAAAATACCTTTCTGCACCTTATGTGCTTCTGCAGGCGACTGCGTGCGATCACCTGTGAGAGGCAGTCAAAATATTGTCTGGTTTTCACTACAGATGTGAAGAAACAATAAGGGAGAAGCTGAATGCACAATTATTTCAGGATATGGATACCCAAAAATTGTCTACCATGCAATTAGGAAATTTTCACTTATCATGTTTAAGTGAAAAATAGCTGCCAAATATGGCTTCATGACTTAGACTATAAAGCAGGATCAATCTGTATCCGCTAAGGGTCAGATAAAAAATAGGGTAAAAACCTATTTCTGAGAAATCCATATGTTCTTACCTTGATTAGGATCTCGTATAATTTAATGCAATAGGTTTTATGGCATGCCATGCCACTATATATATATAACTCGAGGTGAATGTCACTTCTACTCAGAGCCTGGTCACGTCAGTTTCTGTCTTTGTTTGATATGATGCAGCCTATCCAAATTCTTCATTAGAAATATAATTATGAGGAAACCACGGCTTTGATTTATACCAAAATGTAAAATGTTGTTTTTGAAATCTGCAATTTTTCACAATTCTCAATCGGTTGTAGTACATCGCTTCCTGAGTGCCGCTAACAACCACATTTCTTCTCTAATAGGTTCCACAGTCCACTTATATGCATCCTTTCCTTTCACAGTATGAATAGTAATTGCTACAGGTTGAAACGCTGGAAAAGTCTGGCTTATTGTCCTCTTTGACAACAAGACAATTCGCTTTGAGCTCCCTTTCAGATGCAATAATAAGTTGCTATCCATCCCTCTAGACTTTTCCCGCACAAGGTCACAGTAGGAGTTTAAATTCAATAAATCATGGCTCTTAATGTGCACATTAGCGTTGCTGTCGACTCAAACCACCATGGGAGTGTCTGAGAAGACAGAGCTAATGGACTCTGCTACCGATTTCTTCCTCTTCCCCTTCATGAGAGAGCCAGCCTCTCCATCCAGGTCGTCATTGTCCTCGTCCCCGTTGGGATTCACCTTGCCGTTCTGGCCCTGCAAGTTTTTGGAGTCGATGAACGCAACGTGCCTGTTGAGCTCAGCCTTCATCGCCGGGTCCTCATGGGTGGGAGTGACGCTGAGCATCGAGGAGTGGATGCTGTCCTCGCCCCGGGTCTTCCCCTTGCTGGGACAGCAGAAACAGCGGCACGGTGTCAAGTAGAGGTACATGAGCACCAGCACCACACTGGCCAGGCAGCCCACCAAGGTAGTGTAAGCTGTGTTCAAAGTCTCCCCAGCCCCATGCATGGTGAAGTTATGGACCTTCAGTACAACGTAGATAGTCTCATTAAAACTCTCGCTCACAGCAAAGCACGTGTAGGTCCCAGAGTCATCGTACCTCACTGGACTTATCTGCAGATTCCCGTTTGGCAGGACCTTTGCAGTCTGGTTGTCTCCCGACGTCACCAAAACGTTCCCGGGCAACGACCAAGTTTTCATCATGCCACGGTGTTTGGTGTCACAGCTGAGGATCAGCGTTTGCTCCAGGAAAGCCTCTTCATCTGCCTCCTTGAATGTGCTGCAGTTCATGCTTTCGCCACTAAGATCGAAAATCTGGGTTTTCTGCGAATTAGGCAGGATGCACGTGAACTCGTCACTGAAGTCCACAACAGAGTTCAATTTACGAATGTACCAGTGGGACAGGAGTGTGTAGAGATTACAGGTACACTGCAGAGGGTTGTTGTGGAAGTAGAGGCCATTTTTAATCCAGGCAGGCAGCGTATTAAGGTCATCTATGGGAACCTTTTTGATCCTGTTGGATGAAACGTCCAGGAGGCTCAGCTTTTCCAGGCGATACCTGTCTTTGATCAGTTCCTCTGGGAAGCGGGAGATTTGGTTCTGGCTGAGATACAGCTTCTGAAGGTTGGCCATGGTGGCAAAGGCTGTCCTATCAATCTGTGAAATTTGGTTATTGTAGAGCAAGAGGACCTCCAAGTAGACCAAAGGCTCGAAAACAAACTCATCCAGCTGCTGCAGTTTGTTGGAGGACAGATCCAAGTAGCGCAGTTGCTTCACATTTATAAAAGCTTCAGAGGAAAGGAAATGGAGATCGTTGTGGCTGAGCAAGAGGTTATGGAGATTCGGAAGCTTGACTATAGTCCATTCAGATTTGAGACGAGCTATGGCGTTGTAGCTGAGATCCAGCACAGTGGTGTAGAGTGGCAGACCAGTGGGAACGGCACTCAGGTCCATCTTGGAGCAGCTGACGATGTTCGAAGCACAGATGCACGTCGTATGGCAGTTCAGTGTCGACCCCGCTGCCTCAGGAAGCCAGAGGACGGCGGTGCAGAGGGTGAGGACCAGGCCCCATCTCTGCAACTTATTCTGAAACTTACAGAGGGGTAAAGTTTCACCTGCTCTGGAGGAAGATTGCAACATGCTAGCAGCTGTTCTCAATCCTCAAGAGGTTTATTATGATCCCATTTTCAGGAAAATGCTCTAGGATGTAGGAGTCCCAAGCACATTGGTGAATAAAAGCTGAAAAATAAGACAAACATGTTATTAGTTAGATTTTTAAAACAAAACACAAAATATGCAGTTTTTGAAAACCACTCTAATCATATGGATACAATACAAAATCTCTGGATTTTTCTTCTTTTTTTTAAATGGAGGATAAAACTGTCAGCAAGAGGTAAATCGAGCTAAGACCCCAAAATCTGCAGAAGGCCCCGAGAACAATTGAGCGTAGGACATAAATCTCAAAATGTCATTTTTGTACATTGATATTTTTTTCTTTCGAGACTGCTTCTCTGACTAACGCTCATTTTCCCCCCCGACTTGTCAGATTAGGTGTGCAACCACGACTTGGTTGGTTTGACCTTTAACCCTGATCTTTCTATATTCCTCGCCCGTCATGGTGCTGTTTGTTCTGCTAAAACAGAACAGTTGTAGATACACTGTGACTACATTACAAACAGGTGGATTTGCTTTACTAACTAGACGCCTAGATCCTAGATTGGTGAATTATTCGGGAAATTATTTTTTATTTTCATTCCTTTTTGTTGGTATCTAGGCCTGCCACAATAAACAAAAAATCAATTAATTGCATGATAAATTAAAAGAAAGTCAATAATTTCTATTTGCCTGATTTGTTGTTTTTCTCTTTCTTTTTACCAAAAACTGGATGATAAAAATCTTCAGACTGGTACTTTGATCTCAACTAACAATTTTTTTTGAAAGATAATTTTGTTTACACAGACTTCATAATTCATTTTATTTGTTTTCTGTTGTTTTCTTTTTTCTTTTTGAATGTTTTAAATGTCTTACAGTTTCAGTATTCAAATGTTAATAAAATTTTAAAGTTTATTGAGCTTTGAGAATGTGTTCTCAATGCCATTATTAATTGAAAATGGTCTCAAAATAACGATATTATTGTTTATCGCAATAAGACAGGCCAAGGTATGTCATAAAATCCCAATAAAACACATTAAAGTGTATGTTTTTAGAGAGTCAAGGTATGAAAAGGTGTGAAAGGGGTGAACACTTTAACAAGGCACTTTAGGGTCCCTCCTTTTTTTCCTTTCTTCCTTTTTTTTTACTGGTAACTGCAAAACACGACCTTTGAGTACAAAGAGGATCCACCTTAAAACTGTGGGCAGTGGCTGAAGGGGCTAAGAAGTAGAAGCCCCCCTTATTAAAATCCGCTTAAGGCCCTGTACAGTCTTGTGCCGGCTCTGGTGGACACTTCAGCTTTAACCGTAAGGGCTAAGAAAAAAAAATAGTAAGAAAACAAAAAGAAATGCATTAAAAAAATGAATTTTTAATTTCACTAAAGGTTGTTTTTAGTGGACTCCTAATAAAAATAAACCCCCAGTCGAGGTTCGTGTCATTTTCCTTTCAGCCTTCACCTCTGCATCAGCACAACTTTCCTGTGCAGCTTTACGTGTCTCTTTAAAACAAACAGACACACAACACGGTACTCACGCTAACCCGTGTGTATTCACACTCCCGAAGACACAAACTGATTCTCTTTGCTCTCCCCATCTTTCCATCTCTATCTCGCCATTTCTTGATCTCCCTGACACAGCTGCACGCTGCCGCACACAGTAAAAAAAAAATAAAAAATAAAAAAAAAAGTCCAAACAAATAAACGCACACAGGCAAAATCATGCAAATATCAGTACCACGTCGTGTCATGTTCCCAAACTGCCCTCCGCTCATTTTATGTAAGAGCCGTGCAAGCCGTTGCACTGCACCATCATGTTGACAAAATAAAAAGTACAAAGAAATAAAGATGGAGAGGAGAGGACACTTGCCTCGAGTCGTCGGGGTGCAGCAGCAGAAGGCGACGCTGATTTCATGAAACCAGCTCCCTGCGTTTGTTTACGGCGTTTCTGCAGACGAGGAGCTGTCTGAGCGAGCTTCCGCGTCTGCTGCTGAGGACGGCTGATGCAGGGAGGAGGGAGAACCCCTGCTCAGATCTCTCTGGCAAAATAATCCCGCTCCACGAGGCATCTAACACCCGGCGCAAAATTACGCAAAAATAAATAAATAAATAAGTAAAAATAAATAAATAATGCTTACGTAAAGCGCAGAAATCAGGCGTTCATTTAACTAATCACCCTCATTTAGTCATCAGATTCTAGTCGGTTGTTTTTTAAAATCATAAGCACGTTTTGCTCCGGAGCGACTAAGATTCTGGCGCATTTTGGTGCAGGTTCGGTTTAAGTCCGGTCTGATCGTCATCATCATCATCATCAGCAGCAGCAGCAGCAGGGAGCCACTGGGATCATTAAAAATGAGCAGTCTACGTATGACTGGCTTTCTGCGGCTCCACGCAGGCCCGCATGCGGCTCTTTTCCGCGAAGAGCTGCTGCTACTGCAGTGGTGGAGTCGCTGATCGGTATAATGCGCTCAAATCCACAAGGCGCTCTTTACCGAAAGTGACCGGGCCAAAGACGCGCTAAAAGCTCTGGAGAGGAAATGGGAAAAGTCCACAAGGAGCCGGATATTACAGAGCAAATGATAGGGGTGATTATAGTTTTTTTCCCCCAAGCAAAACAATTTTTAACTGACTGTCGATTCAGAAGGAAGCACTTTAAAAATCCTCGCAAAAAAAGGTGTTATATAGACCCTACAGTAATAATCAGACTCGAATATGTTTTATTGGGATTTTAAACAACAGTTTAGAACAAGTAGTCCATAATCGTGATGTAGAAGGATAATATTTCACTTATCTACCTTGAGGTTTTTTTTTTTATTCACGCCCCTCTGATAACCCTACATAGAGTCTACCTGTGTCAATGTAAATAAAGATGTGCAAAAAGATGTAGGGGAAAAAGCAAACACGTGGAACGAGAAGCTCCAGTCAGATGAGACCCAAATGTAACCTTGTAGCTTACATGCAAAATTAAATCTGTGGTGGAAAACTTGCACTTCACATCATCCTAAACAAACCCTATGAAACCTGATGCAGGCAGCATTATGATGTGGGTTTACAAGTACGTTGAAACTGGCCTGAGTTATTATGAAGATGAGTGGAGCTGGAGGGTTTGTGAAAAAGACTGGATTGTTGTGTTTCAGCAGGACGATGATCCCCAAACATACAATAAAATGTTTTGATAAAAGGATATTCATGTGAAGATCAGGCCTTCTCAGACACCCTCTGTCCAACGTGACCAAAGTTGAAATATTTTGCAATGAAGATTTGGGAAAAATGTACGTGCGAAGATAGTAGCTCAATAAATCTCTGACTGCAAGTGCAGCAAAAAGGTAATTCAATAAAGTATTGACTCCAAGGGTTCTGAATACGACTGTGTGCTTTTCAGATTTTCACTTGTTAAACATATTGTGAGCTATGTACTATTTACTTTCCACTGAACAGTTGTGAACTACTTTGTGCTATCGTTTGACATCAAATCTAAATGACTGCGAGATAAAAATAATGAAAATGTTGAAGCAGAACAATGTCTGGTTTTGTAAAGGTTACATTTATCTCAGGAAGTAGAAAAACTGTGACACTTTTTTCGAGTGACAAACTGTACTTAAGGTGAGCTCTATTGATTTTTCCAGAAACATCTTGGTAGCAGAGATGAATCTAAACGCTGGTCACTTTTCACTTCATGAACGGAAACTGTTTGTGAATTTTTCTAAGTTTCTGTCAATGCGGCATATTTATTTCTAGCCATATGAGCCATAATTTCCTCTCTCATAAAGTAAGACACAGATTTCACTCACATGTGGCAGAATGTGAAACAAAACTGTCATATTCTTCCCTCCTCCTTCCCGCATATCATTCCTGTAACCATCTGACAGCTGAATGTCTCGACAGTGACTATGTGTTCTGAATAGTGCTACTATTTTTATTTTGTCTCCATATACGTAGGTTCTCAGACACTACAGCAGACTATGTAAATTAAATAATTATTTTGGTCTGCAGTGAGTAATCTGCGTGATTCAGCTGTGATTAAGGTATTGCCAGGTGTCTTAACTCTGCACTCAGGCAGCTTGGTTGTATTTATATCGTAGTCTTCGAAGAGCCTAAAGCAGAAGAGACATCCAAGTGAAAAAAATCCTGGAATATTTAAAGGGAACATTGTTAATCCTGCCATCAGGGCTTTATCTTGTAGCTGACAACCTCGGGATTGTAGACGGCCTCCAGTCTGTTGCTCGGCTCTGGCTATTCTTACAGTCTGTGCTCACATTGTTTATGTTTTTGATGAAGTCTGTGCCAACTGTGCAGGGGAAACACCTTGTCAGTTCTTTTATCCAAGTGAATCCACCCACAAACTTCTTTCTGAGACACTTTTTTTGTCTTTTGGGAAGTTTCCTCGAGTCACTGACCTGCTGCTGTAATTCATATTTCTGGCAAAGCTGCGAGGGCAGATGTGCTGCCAGGAAGCTGCAGTAGCCTCCCACTCAGGGGTGTATTATCTCAAAGGGAAGAATGTGACAAAAAAGAACAGGAGATCATTTTAAAGAAATCAATAATAATCTGAATGCAGTATGCAATCTGATCAAATAAAGCAAAACATTGTATGCCTCAGAATGTATGGATCAGGGGGAATATTTTTAATTGATTGTAAGTATTTCGGGCATATCCTTGAACAAGCAAATCAACAACTGTTGAAATCTGTTTTACAGAAATCAGATTTAGTGTCAAAAATGATATTAAAGTACTGCTACGCTATTGTTAATAGAGATTAAAAACAACAATGTGAGCAAAACTTTGCACTTTGCATGTTTAATTTTTTAACATCTGAGATAGTTTACCTGGAACCACTTTGAAATGTTGTTTTTAGGTTAAGTATTGCCACAACATCATAGTGAAGATTCTTCGCTGATAAATCCTGCGTTGGAGCAGCATATTAAGACTGAAATGCAGAAACTGCTTGATACCTTTTGCTGTTAAGAAAAACTGATGGTAGAGATTTGCTGTATCAGATTGCGACTTGATGTCACCAAGAGCCATTAAATGTCTTGAGTTGTTATCTGGAACTAAATAATCTTGAACAGGACATCCTTAGCATACAGATGTGTCTTAGATTTAAGCTTTTTTCCTAATCTAATATTTATGCTTCCTTTGCTCTGGCACGCCTTTAGATTAAATCAGAAAATAAAATGTATTGGTTGGCACTTTCTCTTCTTCTCCTTCTCTTACATTTATATGAGGTTAAGATTATCTGTATAACACATTTCAGCAAAACGTCTTGTCAAAGTGCTTTACATAATAAAAGCATCACACTGTAACCAATATTGGAAACAGAAAACAATCAACAAACAACAAACATTACCATAATTAAAATCTAATCATCATCAAATATTGAATGAAGATTAGAATTAATCAATGTTCCAGTTATTATTAATCAAAGGTAAGTCTGAGCAGGCAAGTTTTCAGCCATAATTTAAAGAAACTCAGTGTTTCGGATGTTTTGAAGATTTCTGGAAGTTTGTTCCAGATTAGAGGAGCATAAAAACTGAATGCTGCTTTTCCATGTTTGATTCTGGTTCTGGTGTTGTGGAGTAGACCAGAACCAAAATACCTGAGCGGCCTGGAAGGTTGAAACAACAGCACTACCCGATCTGGGATGTATTATGGTGTTATGCCATTCAGTGGTTTATAAAGTAACAGAAGTATTTTAAAGTCTGTTCTCTGACCTACAGGAAGCCACTGGAAGGACTTAAGGCCTGGTGTGATGTGCTCTGTTTCTCTGGATTTAGTGAGAACGCAAACAACATCTAAATCTTTTTCCTTCACCTCTCTCCAGCTTATGAAACATATATGTTTGAAGTTCTGCTTGGCTATATGAATTACTTGTTGGTTTAATAATGTCTGGGCTTAATAAACTATAGGTGTGAAAGATGAGTCTGCTGGGACTAGTCTGACTTGTTTCCAGAAAGAAAAAAAATCAAGCAGGGTTTAGACTGTGTGCACAGTTTTAGACATTTACTCTCTTACTTCCACACATGTAAACATGTGAAATGAAAACCCTGTAAAGAAAGCAGAGAATCTGAACCCAGAGTGAAACCTCTGTCTGACCGTGTGTGCGCGTGTATGCGTGTGTGTGTGTGTGTGTCTCTAGCGCTGTGACTCTGATGAGATGGAGCTGAAAGTGATTAATGTTCTGTTCGACTTCACTTCCTGCAGCGATAGGGATAGTGTTGCCTGGCAACTGCTCGCGGCCTATAGTCGACTGGCTTGGCTCCGTGGCAAACCCGGGTGGCCTTGTCTTTTCCAGTTCTTTCATCTACCTGCTCCCGTCCAGTTTCTTCATGTCCGCATGTTACACTTCAGAATAAAAACACATCATGAGCCCAGATATTATCAAAGAACTGCCATCACTAGATGTCCTTGCTTAAAACACATTTTAATGTCTTGAATTTAAGCATTTAACGCATAAATTTGAATGTGTTTAGATAGCAACAAACAAGACATGTGTTGTAATATGGTGGGTCTCGAAAGAAACACTTTAGCTGTGAGGATTTGAGTTTTTCTGTGTCTTTATTTAGGTTTCTGTGTCAGTTGAATTTGTTTCCCTGTCTATCCTTGATTGATCCCGGCTGTGTCTAGTTCCCTGTGTATTTAAACCCACCTGTGTTTCTTGTTCTTTGTCAGGTCCTTGTCTATCTGTCTTCACTGTCTAGTTGTTGCTTGTCTGCTGTTCTATTGATTACTGTTTACCAGTTGCTACAAGAGACTAGCTTCTAGCTTTTGCTCCTCTGTGCTGCCTGAATTTTTGTGTTTTTCATCATTAAACCACCATCATCTCCAAATACCTGGGTCCCACTGCATTCATCCTCACCATCTTCACCCCCACCTCATGACATTAGCAGCCTTTTATTATATGGCATTAACCTAATTATCCTCACAGATATTATGGACTGCAGTTTGAAAGCTTGTAACCTCAGACTGGAAAAATGATAAGTGTGCACTTTTTATGCCTCACAACACAATACAAATTATGGACGGCTTGTACGGTGATACGATAGTAAACAACCCCCACATCCCGTCTATATGCTCTTGTGGATGGAGCCAAACACCATGCAGCTGCACAGATTGTATCAGACTGATATACAATAAGAGATGTAATTTAATCCTCTATGGTTGCCATGTTGCCCACAGACACAAACTCCCTTTTTGTCCCGTCACATCGCTACGATGTTTAGCTTAAAAATAAAGCTTTATGTGGAAAAAAACAAAAACTTGAAATACTTTTCTAACACTGTTTTCAAACTAAGGGTGAATAATCATTCACTTTTAGTTGCATAATACATTTTTGCCAATGGAATCGTATTGTTAAGGCTTGCTAGCAATGAAGCTATTATATACTATTGTGGACAAGTTTATATGTTCCCTTAAGGCAGCAGTGAACCTCTGTGATCTGTCCGTGACGTGTAGGGTACACGTATTGATATTCTCCTCTCATGCTCATCTACACATCATTACTGTGACTAATGATCATTTCCCCTGACAGAAACATATTTATAACAATCTTCAATAATTAATTTAATCTGAGTGAGTGAACACCAGTTTTTTGGGGGGTCAGGGTGTGGAAAGGAAGTATATCTTTTCAAATATACAATAATTGGTGTTGGTTTTTCACAGAAACTCTCAATAAAGTACTTTTCTGTTTGTGGTTGTATTGTGACAAAATGTTAAAAAGTTCAAGCAGTGCGAGTATTTTTTGCAAAGCAGTGCATGTCTCGCTCAAATGTCACTCTTTCATTTTATATAACCACTTTTTTTTTTTTACTGCTTTGAAAAAATCAGGGACAAGTAGATGTGGTAATTGTCTCAGTGATAATAAAACACAGTAATCTTTGTTTAGCTGTCTGAGCTGCTCCTGGTTTCCATGGCCACACGTTCAGTGGTGTGTTTGATGACATGTGCAAGGATGACGAGAGGTCACCTGACAATCTCAAGAAAAACGCCACGACGGACGGCGTATGCTTTCAAGAAAAGAAAAAAAGCTGTCTGTAATCTTTGCAACTCTTGTCCTCCCACTGCTTAGCAACCAGACAAATTTTAGCCTCTGATGGCAGAGACCCCGACTTTAAACCACAAGAAAGGCTGCAGGTGTCACCGACAATGGATATAATCAGGAGGCAGACCACTCATTGTTTTCCCTCTCTAATTAAAGCGATCACCACTGCAGCTACGCTATCGTAATTATCATTCTGTCAGCTAAAACTGACATGACTCATTGCAAATACACACAATAATATTAAATCTGCGATTATCCGCACAGTAAAGCAATAGTCTTGTTTTGTTTATACTCAGGCAGATATGGCAGGACGAGACGCTTCCCAGGCCGTGTTTTTAATACCTGTTAATTCCTTCCTGAGGGTGATGATAAAACTGTTGATGCATGTCGGCTGGCCTCAGTGGAGAGAGATAATTCCTAGCTAATGAAGTAAACAGGAAAACAGAATAACCTCCAGTCTTTCGAGCATCAGGCTTGGCCCTGTTCTTGGCCAATAGGACGAAGGTCCCAGGGGAAGGCAGGATGTGTCTTTAAATAGTCACTGACTCAGAGCTTCATCATTTTGCTTCTTGTGTTAGAAAAAAAAAGTGAAATACATTCTGCCACTTAGAAATTGTAGTTGCTAAAATAGGATGCAATTTAACTTGGTTTATCCCCTGTTTGTTTATATTCTGCTGCCAAAAAGCGACTTTTCTTTAATCCAGCTTTGTCTAGGTCAGTATTTATTAAGGATTTCTGAAGGTCATTACATTTTTTTGGTTTCAAGCTTCATGGCCGTATATTAAATTTCAATTTCTACCAACATTTTGAGGTTTTTATGTTGTTTTTATGGTGTCTGTTTCATCCCAACTTTTGTCTAATTTTATCCCTCTAAGTTAACAGTTTAATTCTCAAGTTAGGTAAGTTAATTGTATTAAGAAATTATAAAGATTTTATATCACACCCTATTTCAATTGGCTTGGCTTCTGTTCTCCAGTTGGGTCAATTATGAGATATGAGAGATAATGAGTTCAGATCAAACCAAATAAAATAAAAAAACTGACCTCATGTTGACAGAAATTATTGCAACATAATCAGATTTACATGCAGCTGACTGTGAGTAGTGGGGAAACATTTCTTTTTTTTTCTTTGAGTGTACACATATCATATCAGACAACTCCAATGAAGAACATTTTAACTGAGATGCTTCTTCAACTGAATCTATGAAAAGTACCAAATTAGTAGCATAGAAAGTGATTCCCAAAGAGCCCATAGGGGGCGCTATTCTTGCACATCTGTGCTGAGTTCCCTATGGAGCAACTGGTAAACTTTAAACAGTATTTCTTCTCGTCACTTTTCCACGGAAGGCCAGATTTTTGCTACAGATTTTCCCATCTGAGCAGTGGACATCTGCATCTCCCCCAGAGTTACCAAAGGCTCTTTTGCTACTTTGTAGGTTCAGGTGGACACTGAACTTAAATTACACACAAGGTGTGTTATATCGACTAAGTAGGGGATGGCAATTTCTTTCAGTGGATTTTATTTAGTGGTATAAGAGAAAAGTGGAATAGATATGAATGCACAAAAGATTGTTCAGATTTTTGTTTGTAAAAAGTTTTGAAAACCTTGTATGTTTTTCTTCTACTTTGCTGTTGTGCTTTGGAAACTCATCCTGAACGAGAAAATGTCTGTTATGTTTGTTAAAAGTCCATCAAGCTAGAGAGGACCAGTAAAAGTACTGACCTGAGGCCTTTTTGCTGAGTACTTGGCTTTTTTTTCTTTCGCCCTTCGCTCTGCAGCGGCTGCGTCTGTGGCCACTAGAAGCACATCAAGCCTCGGTGAAGAGGCAGTCTCTGCAGCTCTCCAGTCAAACGGCAATGATTGAGTTCCAGGACAGACAGAAAATTGAGTCTGCGTGTTGGAGCGCAATGAGGGCAAACAATCCTGAAGTTCTCTTTTTTTGCAGAATAATAAAAAGTCTATAATGAGAACACAAGGCTGGAGATCAGTTCTTGAAATAATTAAAATTGAAAGGAAGCAGGAAAGTTTTTATAAAGGAATGGAATTGACTTCCCGCCCAGAAACCTTGCCTTGCTAAATATGGAAACATTACTTTATAATGAGCTTACTTAATAGAGATTTTCTTTTTAAGGACAGCACTTGTAGAGCGTTGAAGAGCCTGAACAAATTAACTTACCTACCCTTCAAATAAAATAAAATATCCACTACAATATGAATATAATCATAGATGACTGGTGGGACAGACGACAGTGATTCGTTGGTCCTTAAAGAAACAGTAAGGGAGAGCAGCTGGTCTGAAAGTAAAGAAGTGGGGGAGTTGAACAAAATGTCCTTTTGCTTTAAAGGACAAGTGTCCGGTTGCATCATTAGATTGGGGGTGTTTACTGCTTGACATTCTTCAACCAGATCCCAGCTGTAGATAAAGAGGGACACATGGGGATCTTCCTTGTCATCAGAGGTGAAGGAGGCAAGGCAATTCTCTATTTTTACAAGCGTGTGTGTGCGGGTGCGTGTGTATGTGTGTGTCAGAGCAATTCGGTGAACACTTCTTCAAACAACGGACCCTCAGATACTTCTAAAATTAAATATCACGCTTAAAGCAGTCAGTGACTCCTTTGGGATTCCTGATGTTCCCTGACACAGGAAAGAGGTTTTCTGAGGTCTCCCTGTTTCCTCTGAACTCTGACCTTCACTAAGTCAGCCAAAAAAAACAAAAAAACCCAACGGCATTCATTGCATAAGGCAAAAGGCTTCATGCATAACAGCACTGTAGTGACTTCATAAGAGGATTTCAAAAACAGGTTTTAGGCTTTCCCCTGTTTTAATCACTCCACTCTCTTTCCTCTGTCTTGTCAGCATGTGTGATGTGCACCACAGCGAAGTGAACCCAAAAGCTGTTTTTGTAGCAGCCGCAGTAGCAGCAGCAACCCCGGCCCCGACCCAAATTTAAGCTGCGACTTGGCTGTGGCGTTATTACATAATGGCTGCTGGAGCCATCAGGAATGAATGATGAGGGAGCGAAAAAGTCTAGAAATATCAGAAGTAAAATTTCAGCAGTACTATCGAGGCAGCAAGCCTCAACAGTAATGTGTACAGCAATGTTTTGACAAAAATGACTTGTAATGAGTAAAACTCTTTGGGCGTTTACATTGTAATAGTTAGGTGAAAACATAGTCATGTGAAAACCTGGCAGTTTTAAGCTAGGTTTCTTTAGTCTTTATCCTCAAATCTTCCTGGATAGTAGTAACTTTTGGTACCTTTTATTATTCTCTCTCTGAGGAGAGAAAATAATAAGCATTTTAGATTAAAAAAAATACTCACAGTATTACATTCCAGTCATCATTTTTAAACATATCTACTATTCATATTTTCTGTTCGCTTCATCAGTGATAGTATCAAATTATAGACTTCCACTGTGTAAACAACCAAATTAATATTTTAGGGTTTTGACCCATTAACAAACACCACCTCTGTAAGTTCCACCATTTTGATATTTTTGTTCACTCTGTCTCATAAGAGCTTCAGAACAATCTAGGGCCTCATGCATAAAAAGTGAGCAGTTTTCACACTAAAACTTGGCGTACGAAAAAAATTACATGACGCACGAAAAAAAAAATCGGATGCATAAAGTCGTGCGCACGCACGTGGCTGCGCACCTTTCCTTTATAAATCATAATTTGCGGGAAATAGAGCGCAGCTGCTCTTCCGCCCTATCGCCACCCTTAAATGCATATGTAATTTAGTATAAATACCCGGAAGTCTGCCACCACGTGAAGCAATAACCATGGCAACGTTTTCTTTGCTGCTGTTATTAATCCTGAAAGTAGTAGATCTGAGATGTATGAGCCCCAAACAGAATTTGATTTAAGGACCTTTATCTATGATGAAGCTGCTATTCATCCGTCTATTGTCTGTCAGGGTCACTGGAGGATGGTGATAACATTTTTTGAAGAGTTCAAAATTGTTAAAACATTTTTCACCATTTTAAGTGATGATTCCAGCACTCTTGAGGGCCCCCTGCTGCTTTGGAGGCCCTAAGCAGCTGCAAGTTTAGCTTACTCCTTTCTCTTACCGTTTGCACAACGACCATTTTATTTTGTTCTTCTGCAGTCATGAAGTACCGACGACAGGAGGCTGGTGTGAGGAGATGCACTGCGTGAATGTGACACCAGGTTAATAAAACCAAAAGTACCTCCTAAAAGTAACTCTTTTCCATCTGTCGCTTGAATCAAAACAAAGATATTTGAATTACCACTAAGAGAACATTTGTGCTTTTCTTCAGTGAAATGACTTACCCCTGATGAACTTCTACACTTATACACACAATACTTTTTCTTCCCCACCATTTATGCTGCATTACAACATTATTTTTTCTAATCTCTTCCAGAACTAGAATCTCATTTGAAAGGCTTTGAGTTAATCCCCTTATTTTACTCTCCAAATATTCAATAGAGCAGAGATAGAGTCACAGAGGGACATAACGGGTAAATTAAAAACATTAGTTATAAAATTGTTAAAAAAAAATAAAAATCCCGTAGTGTTGCTTTAACTACACTGAATTGCCACGACTAAATCAAACTAAACTCAATAGCTGTGAGGAAAAGAACAATGGAATAAATCACACCGGCGAAAAGCAGTAAAAACCAAGAAGACAGCAGTCGTAGTTATAGATTTAATTGTCCAAAAAAACAATATCCTCAATGTGGTGATAGGTTTTTGACATGATGCATGACAGGTGTTGTTTTTCTTTCAGATTTACCATATTGCAGACGTGAATAGAAAACAGGTGAGCTGAATATTGTTTGCTCATTTATAATGTATTTTGTTGCCTAGCACTGTGAGGAAATACTGATTGTCCTCAAATGTCAGAGTTAAATGAATATTAGCATTCACTTTCACTTTTTGATGGACGGATGATTAAGCCAGTTTTGAGATCCAAACAGGCAATACATGTTGGAATTCCTGCTTTATTTTTGCACCAGCTTGTGGGCGAAAACTAAAACTGATCCCTGACTGTGTTTTAAGTTAAAACGCGTAAATCTGTCTACAGGGTCCTGCAGTGAAATCTTCCTGTGTTTCTCTTGTATCACCAGGCCTGAGTGTGCCCAGATTGAAAGCTGCTCGGCCGATTTTCACTTTGTCACCCTATCTAAATGCTGACAGCTGGCCTGCATTATTAACCATGCAGCATCTGCTTGGATCTCACAATCTCGTCTCCCCCCTCCTTCTGCTCCTCCTCCTCTTCCTCTTGCTCCTCTGCACATCCAGCCTGCAGGACACAGCTCTGGTTGGCTCAGATGGGGGGACTGAATACACGTGGTAAGGCTGCAGAGAGGGGAAAAAAAAGACTAAAATGAGGGATCAAACTATACTGCGCTATTTCTGACTGCAGTCAGTCGTGAGAGATGGTTTTCAGGAGCAGCACATCGAGTCCCGGCCCATTAATAGATCCTCGGAGACAAACTCTGCTAAACTCTACTAAAATGTGTCATGTCAGTGTTTTGTCTTTTGCTGACCTCTGGTATTTGGGATGTTCTCATGAATATGGATTTCCATGATCATTTCTATCACCTATTGTCGATTTGCACAGTTAGTAATAGTTTTTTCACCAGCTGTCAAGGCAGAGAGAATGGATTGTGAAGAGTGGGAGTGTGGTATTTACACTCAACACACGACTCTTTATTTCATCAATAACTGCGTAGCAGATTAGTCGCTTCTGAACTAACTGTACTTAACAGTTTGCTGCACGTCACTTTCAACAGTCATTTATTTAGTTTTCGTCTAAAATAAAAACAATAAGCTGGGGAATAGTGTTACTACAGACAAATTGAAATGATTTGTTTTCACCAAAAAAAAAAAAAAAAAGATGTTATTCGGTCAAGCCTTGTTTATTGAAACCTTGGTGTGGGATTAATTGTGAATTATGATTGTGGAGGAGCCAAACGTAGCCAAGAGACTGTAATTAAACCAGAACAGACCAAACTTACATGATGTGACATGGAAACTGGCAAAACTGGGACGAACAAAGTTGGGGATACAAAAACGAATCAGTGCTGGGCAGTCTAGCAGTCGGGTCTTGCACAGATATCTGGCCGTTTCCAGGTTCTGGGATTAGCCTTCTCTTGAAGATGCAGCAGCGCAGCTGGATTAGTGTACCGCATCCCTTCATGTGCCACTTTGGCCAGAGGCTACAGTTCTTGTGCTTCATTGACACACCACCTCAGTTGTAGATTTCATAAGGCTTCAACATTGCGACTCCAGGTGGCAAAGTTATACATGGAGGCATCCATCTTCTCCTGCTGGCATCCCCAAAATGCCAAAAAATTGCACTTGGAAAAAAAATAACTATAGTGTATAAAGTAATTTAATTAATTTATTTTATTAATTTATTTTTTAAATAATTGAAATTCCACAATATAGACAACATTAAGTAACACACATGATCTCAATCTCTGTTGAAATACATATGCTCAAATATGTCTTCAAAAGTATTTTTTTATATTTTCATTGACTGTTTTAAATGCAGCTCTGACTTTTAATGCGATTAATATAGAAACAAACCCAGGCTGCAAGAGTAGGAAGAGAGGTTTGTCTGTGCTAATGAAACCTGACTGGAAGTTGTTGATTACAGTTTACAAGCTCAAACAACTAATTACCAAAAATTTTTTTCAAGAATGTTGCATAAAAATAGATTACTAGGGATAGGTTTGTAGCAGATTAGAGTGCCTTTAAAGGAAAATAAAAATAATTTACACATTTACTCATTTTGTTTAAATATAAATATAGACTAGAGTAAGTCACTCTGCAGACAAAATAGTTAGCAAAGACTTTTTAACACCTAAGCATGAACTGTCACATCTACTTAGATGTCAAATGTCTGAATTCCTATTGCAAAAAAAAAAAAAAAAAAAAAATTAAAATAAACCAAAAAAAAAAAAAAGTAGAGGTACAAAATGGTTAAAAAAGATTATATGTCCTTATCTGTCCTTCCACAAGTGACTAAAACCAATAAACTATCCTGGAGTTTTCATTTTTTAAAATCAGCAAAATAAAGCTCCAGTCAGTAGATTTATTTATTTCTTACAGACTTTTTGAATCAGTAAATTACCAATGTTCCAAGCACAGTCCTCCCCAACACGTGCAGGTCAAGTCTGCAAAGTCTGGACTCGATCATGATGTCGAAGTATTTTCAGCTTTTGATTCACTGACAATTTGAATAGTTGCTGCAGTGGCTGAAAAGATGTGATGTGCTGGTGGCAGTCTTGTTTCTGATGAAGATATTGGCTGCATTATCTTCATCAGATAATTATCATTAGATAATGCAGCCAATATCTTCATCAGGCTGCTTGCCTGTCTGCAAGCAGCCAGCTCAGACAGGTTTCTAAAAAAAACTACCTCATCAGCCAATTTAGTTATTGGTCATATAAACTAAATCTACTGACTCTGAGCAATTTTTTTATTGTTTGATTGAAACTGTGACATTAGTTTTTAAACTAGTGTAAATGAGCTGATTTAGCCAGAACAGTGTCACAGTATAAATGAATAGTTGCACTATTCTCTGATCTTCAGACCTCCAGTGCCATGGGATTACGGATTATCTGCTCCAAGAAACATAAAACCGCTTACGGGATTTGTTTTTCTCCCCCCTGCAAGTTGATATGCAACTTCCATATCAACTTTGATATGGAAGTTGCAAAAAAAAAAATAAAAAATTCTGACTCCTTTTCCTCTGGATTACTTCACTGAGATTTCTTTGTGTTAAAAATGTTGAGGATGAGATGTTACAGAGATAAGATGATTCAGATAAAATAAGAAGAAATTCAACCAAATCACACATCTTCGAAGCAGTACACAAAAAGCAAACTGTAAATGTTTTTGCACCATTTAATGTTTTGTGCTGTAACTTCCTCTGTGCAATTCCAAGCCATGATTCCTTTTAACTCAGGGATGTTGTCTTTATAGTTAAGCAAAATCACCTGAAGGCCACTTATGACTCAATCAAAAACCGCTCCTCTGTCTGCTCCTCTACAAAAATGCCATCAATAATCAAATTGTTCTCTTCATGGACATCATCACATCTAAGTCAGAAGTGTCCAGAGATACTTTACTTCTTAAGAGGAAAATTTTTGTATGTAATTTATGTTTTTATAAGTTAACAGATGAATCAGTGAAATTGTGGCACACCACTCACCGTCAGAGAGTCACAAACATTACTGCCCAGGAGTTGAAGAAGAGCATCTGATTACTAAATACAGTGTCCTCAATTGTTTAATAAACAAAAGAAACATGGCAAATCTCAAACTACTGCAACAGTGAACGGTCAATTAAAAATTAAATATAATCTTTGTGTTTTTTAAAGTAGACTTTTTTCCTCCTTACTGCTGCGTTATTCCGCCTCCCTGGGCAGACGGCGGTGTTGGACATTGGTACTCATCAGTGACTCAGAGCGTGCAGGATGTCAGCGCCAACCTGGACTCAGCAGAGTGCTAATTGTGTCTATTTGGACAGCAGCGCCTGACTCTGGGAAATGAAGCAGCACAAGCACACTACTGTTGCTGGACAGCATATTTCCTGGCTGTTTATGCAGAACAGGTTGTCCAAGAGCTCCCAGCAAGCTTTCGCATTGTATCCGGACTATCTGTTTAGGAAATTCATCAAACAACTTTCTTTTTTTTTCTGCTGTGTCTGCTACTATTCCACCAAACAAATTAATTATTTTTGAAGACTGCTTTAAACACTTGAGTGTCTTTAAAGCAGTAATGAAGATATTACATTGGGGTTTGATTTTCTGACTATTCTGAGTGAGTGAAGTGTGTCGATCAGCTTTTGGAGACAAATATTCAAACAAATGATGAGACATTAAGTGCAACCAAAAGCCTGCATATATCACATTACTTGTAAATAGGGTCGATCTCATCTCAGTGTAAATACAGCAAGAGAACATTAGTGAACAAGCAACATCATGGGAACAGAGGGTCAGAGCAGGCAGGTCAGGCATAAAGCTGTGGGAAACCTTAATGCAGGGTTATTGTTACAAACAATAACCCTATGTTAGAACATCCCACAGATGATAAAAGTATGGTAAAGCCGCACTAAGGAAAACTTTAGTCAGAGAAGCAACTCTGGAGGTGCTGCAGTAATCCCAGCTCAGGTGGGAAAATCAGTTTACAAATCTTGACTCTTTCTCAGAGAGGAACAGCAAACCAGGTCAGAGTTGATAGGAGAAATGTTTATTTGTAAAGAAAGAAAAATGTAATGCCTGAGCCTAATTCAATAACGTTCTTCCTGAGGCCTTTTCAGGTTTGGATTTGTTAATAATTTAAAAGTTGTGTATCATTTTCCGTCTGCCTCTTGAATGTGAGCTATTTGTGTTGGTCTGTCACATAAAATCACAATAACACACATTGAAGTTTGTAGTTGAAATGTGACAAAATGTGGAAAAACAGTGAATACTGTTACTAGATGCTGTTATTTTGTACGGACTGTGGTTTGAATTTTTAAAAACAGCACAATGCACAGAGTTGTTCTGAAAATGTAACATTTTCATGTGTGCAATTTACTAGGATGGGTTTTCTGGTTCTTACATTCAACATAAAGAAAGAATACAAATCTAATCAGATAAAGGTCTTTTAATAAATAGCATTTAAAATAATTTTTCATTCCCATTGGTTTAGTTTTATAATGAATGAACCTTCAGGCTTGGTTTTTACTCAAGGGAGAAAATGAAACCTTTCTAAAGTCATCCAGCTTTGTTTAAACTGATCCAAAAGGACTTTGCGGAACAATTTAGTGTGTGACGTAAGCCGAGTCGTGAGCTGGCCTAAATACACTCTGATAGAGAGTAAAGGAACTGCATCATTCTTATTCCTCCTTTTGCATCTCGAAGTTCAGGAATTCACCTTGACTACGGACTAAACTTATTTTCCAGCAAAGGAAATAAAATAAAATTTGTGAAACTTGCATGATGGTGACATGGCAAAGCGTGCATTGAGGCAGGTGATAGCCAATGAAATGTCTGCTCTGCAATAATGAATCAGATCATTGCTTCTGTGCGGCAAAGATGATAAACATTTTTCATGGATTTCCAGATATGGCTTGTTAAATGTGAGAGCTCCCCCTACTGGTAGCATCTGAGCTAGTGGCGGTGCAGTCGCATGAGATCAGTAGCGGTAATTGAACTTTAATCAGCCCACCTGTGTTTAGTAAAGCACAGGGAACAGGACAAACACAGACACAACAGAGTCAGAAGACACAATGAACGCCTCTTCAAATGGTTGCTGATGCATGCTGGGTAGTGAGGCCGTTTGCCCTGAGGTTCACGCTGCGGTGGGGAGCAGGGGGCACAGAGGGAAGCTAAAGTTGGTGTTGCTATGGAGACCATTGTGTTTCCCTCCCTTGTGATTGGTGCTCCTGGCATGACCAAGGATCTGCTATTTCCGTCATGATTCAACACCTCGGACACGAGCGCGGTCACAGGATGCGCACGCACACATCAACGCACACAAAGAGGCCGCTGTGCTCACTTCCCAGCTTGAAAATACCTCAGATTAGCATACAACGAACTGGTTATTTGTAAAAATCGACTTAAGCACTTCGGTTTCTTCTAACATTAAGAAGCTAAACTCAATGAGCATACAGAACCTAATACTGTTTTTCTTTCTATCATAATCCAAGGCTGGTTTTTTTAGCACCTAAAGGCCCATCAGGTAACCTTCAGGAGACAAACAAAGCAGTAACTGGAGCGATAAATTAATATGCTTTTAAATGACCAAATGAGAGAAAAAAAAAAAAGTAATGACAAACTCATCTGGGTTTGTCAAGCAATGAATCAATCCATCAGGAAACACGCGGCGTGAAGAGAAGACGTGTCAGAAAATCCCAGCCGTGTAAATCCTGATTTCACAGCCTAACAGTAAAGTACAGTAACATAAATGGATGAAAGGAGCTGACAGACACAACAGCAACCATTTTACATAAAAAAAAACAGACGCAAAAAAAAGTGCTCAAAACGCACCATCGTAAATCCTTTACTTGCGCCATGACAGATGTACGCTACATAACTCTTACAGATTTTCTGATTTTGCATATTTATACAATTTAAATGGTTCTAAGCATCAATAAAGTCAGACAAAGTCATCCGGAGTAAAAAGTCTGATTAACACAATTGTGTTAATCAATGTGAGATTATGTTACCATAGTAGAATTGAAATTTATTTTAAAGGGATGGTATTATAAATTTTCCAGAGACATAGTGCCACTTTATAAAACATAGCTTTAATTTCCATTTTTAATTTATTAAGAAAAAAATATCCAAATGTGAAAAAGTATAATTAAGCATTTGCAATAACTGATTCCTTCACATCACTGTTGAATAATTTTGTCCAGATCTTCTTTGCACAGACTTGAGCCACACTTGACCATGAAGCATGAACTGCGTGTGTGAGGTCATGCCACAATATCTCAGTCAGATTAAAGGCCGTGTGTTTTTTTTTATTTAGTCATTCAAAGGGGTATTTTTCTGGTGTGCTTTGAATGACTCAAAAAACATAAATTAGGAGGGAAACAAGTAATTTAACAGAGAGAATTTTAACTAAATATATGAGAAATGACTGTAAATAAATAAAAAACAACTAGACAAGGATAATCTAGATAAAATCAACGGAGGCAGAAACAAACATTTGCAGAACGCAAATTAAGAAACTGATTAAGATGTCAAGAGTAACAAAACAACAATTTCACATTTTCATTTCATTTTATTAACCCCATGTCTCGGTATTAAAATGTTTATTTACTAGTCTGGAGTAACGTTATAATCTCTAATACTGTAATCATCACAGGTAACTGAAAATAAAGATTGAAAATATAAATCTTTGTGTAATTAATCTGTATCATGCATTGCACCAAGTAAGTTGAGTTTCTGAAATAAATGAACTTTTCATAAATATTCAGATTTATTGAATATGACTGTAGGTTTAACAGGGGACCAGGTTGGTTTCCTTGGCTTTGTCACCTGAATATATACAACCATCACCGGAAAATTGCAGAAACTCCAGAAACTCTTAGAGCGTAAGATGTCTCCTCATATCAATAATTGGTGATTAATGTAAAAAAAAATAAACACGGTTCCTCAGGGTAACGGTGGCTGCTACCAGGATCTGGATTGACCTGTGGTACGGTGACCAGATGGAGTGAAAAGCAGGGAAATGTCTTTCTGTGTGCAGAGGCACTAAGACCCAGTGGAGAACGGGGGAACGTGCCTGCCCACCGCTGCCTGCACAGCTCTGCAGTCGCTCTGGATGACACCAAGAGTCTCTGTGTGTGTGTGAAAGTGTGTGAGGTTGGGGGAGTAGGTCCACCCATTTGGGCATCATTAATTCCTGCTCCTTCCTTGCCTCTGGATCACCTTGATGTTCAGAGAGGCAAAGATAAAACTGAGAGGCTGGAGGGGTGTGTGGGGGTGTGTGTGTGTGTGTGTGACTGAATGACATGAAAGCATGCGACCGGTCTAAGGCATGGCAAATTGAAACGGCCCAGGTGAGGAGGAGACTCAGGACTCTCATCCTCCCCCTCCTTTTCCTCCTCGCTCCTTTCCTCCGTCCCTCCCTCCCTCCCTGTGACGTGCTGTGTATCAGTGTTTGCTGTGTGTGTGGGTGAGAAAGCAAAACAGGTCAGCAGTGCCTCAGCAGACTGGGAACCTTCACAGGAGGAAGCAGCCCTCTGCAGACTCAGGTATGTCACTGACTATTCGTCACACACACACATCTCCAGCCACAGCTGCCCCCCTCAACGGAGCGAGAAGGTGGGTTGAAGGTAGAATGAATGACTCATGAGGCAGGATGATGTTCCACCACATCTCTGCTTCTTCATGTAAAACAACAAACTACAGATGCAAACACCTCGTTTTCCACACCGTGTCACTACTGCTGCTCGTGCGTTGCTGCAGGAAAGTCAGAAAGACGTGAAGCAAGCGGTTCGGTTGAACAACAGCCTACTTTTTTCTGCTTGCAGCAAACAGTGTCATGTGCATATGATAGGGTCATATGTTTCCAAGTCAGCAGTCCGAGGGACTCAGCACAGCCTTGGATTGTAGCTTTGTATGAATTTTTTTCCAGCGTGAGTCCAAGTTTGAACTTAAATTGCACTGCTGTTACTGATTTGATTACATTAACTGTGCTAAAGTGTGCTAAATGTTTCCTTCCCACAATAAATAGTTCTGTTTGTGTGGTTTGTATCTCATAAAATGGATCATTTAAAAATTCCTGTGCTTTTCAGATGACACTTAGCTCAATGAGACCTTTTTATAAACTAGACTGCTTCTCTGTACAACAAAGTGATGATAACGTTTGGCTTTTATGTAGCTATGAATGGAGCAGTCTTAGATTTTCATGGTCTGTAAACCTTTAGTAAAATGCTCACAATTTAAAATTATTAACAAAAAAATAAAACAGGATGAAATTGCTTTTACTTACAAAAAAGCGATAACATTCCCTATCACTGCTAATGTATTATGATATATTTACGAGTTATAATGAGGTTTTTGTATCACTTATTTACAGCTATTTTGATTTTATGCACAGATTTAAGCAAAAGCAGAGGGTCTCTTTGCCATTCTCCCTTTTATGGAGTAACACTGGGACTAAAGAAAGCTTATATTAGAGGGTTAACTAGTTAGGCTATCTGCTGTGGTAGCCAGACTGCAGTCACTTTTGTAGTTGGGTTTTATAGTGGAGCTTCTTTAGTTTGAACCCCAGGACTGTCTGTAGTGGAAACTGGTTATTTTTTCAGTTGGTAATTTATCAGAACAACCTAATTTGTCTGCTGTCACCAAGAAAAAAAAGCATAGAGGCCTTTTTTCAGCTAGTTGAAGCACCAGGTGGTGGAGAGACAGCCATACTTCACGATATGGTCCGTACAATCTAATAAAATTTCATTCACTTTGGGATTTTCGCTAACATTTCTTTAAACTGTCGTAACGATGAGATGGAAAATTTAAGTGGTTTTCAACTTGCAACTTTCCAAGACTTTGGTATACCTCAGCTCCCGCCGTGCACTTTAAAGTAATAATCCACAGTTGCTGCTCCATCATAGGAAGTTTAAATAAGTGACTCGATCCTCTTGACCTGTTAAGAAAAGACCACCCACTGTCTTACGCCCGCACCTGTCAGGTGATGCTTGCGCCTGTTGTGCATATACGTGGGCAGGAAAAGATGAGTAGCCCTGCAGGGGACGAGGCCTGCGACGCCTATGAAGTGGAAAACTTGCACCTGCAGGTGAGCAGCATATGGAAATGTACCAAACCTTCGGTGCTCATTCCTGAGCTTTAACACTGTGTGGGGGTGCGTCCAGGTGAGGTTGTGACAGTAAACACTGCCTACTCGACTGGCAAACACTGAAACAGGCTGCGCATGGTGGTGGCCCACCATCATACGCATGAGTCCTGTTTGATTTCATAAGAGAATTGTCTGTAAAGTTTTCTGGTGTTTTCCTAATGGCAGGAAGACATGTGAGGATTTTTGCGATATGAAAAGCGCTCATCGATCTCCTCCTCACATCACTTAAGACGGCAGGGAGCTCTGCAATGCTGAGTTTTGCAGTTTATTTGCACGTCCATAATTTCTTTTCCGCTCTCTTAATGCAGACATATGGCTCAACCCTTTGCTTTTAGCTTCTCCCTGGGGGCTTGCTGCCCTGAAAACACACATCTGAGGATGCAGATGTCAAAATATCCAATAAATTATGGCCTCGGCTGTAAATAAGTGCAGCCGGCATCGAGATGAATAACTTTTAAGAGACAGAAAAGGTTTGGGCCAACACAGGGCAATGCATTTAGAGGGAAAAAAACTATTTTGCACAACTTAAAGCTTCAAAATGATTAACTCTATAACATCCTATCAGTGTTTTTGCACTTCTGCACTAAATGTTAAATAATAATGGACAGGTTGGAGTATGATGCTAGAAGGATTTGTGCATAATATTGCACATCTTACAAAAGTGATACACAACCAGTTTTAGTGTCTGACATCATCCATTGAAGCACACTCCCCAAAAGACAGATTAATTTCAAGTCTCTACAGTCCATGTGAAGACGTGGATGACTTAGTGACTCTTTTTCTTTCAGGTCTTTGCTGAGAGGGATAGTCAACAGAGGACTCCTTCATTTGCAAGATCATCTACGTCAAGGTGAAGACTTGAATCATCGTCTGCCAACCTCCAAACTCAAACTCTGGTTACTATGACCAACACCAAAGGCTGAACTTCTCAGATTCCCCCTTTGACAGAGGAGGATGGGTGATGGACCTGTGAAATTCAGCAACCTCCCTCCTCTTCATTCCATCCTCTCATGGAGCATACCATCAGACCACAGCCCTCCTGGAACAACGCGTCTGCTGCCTCCACATTCCAAAACTCTTTTTGGCCAAATGTCTCCAACGTAACCAGACAAATCGGAACTACAGATAATGGGATAGATCTGAATCAGACCTTGGGGTTGTGCGCTATGCTCGTCATGGACGTCCTGGCGGTGGTGGGGAACTTGGCTGTGATGATTGTCATCACTAAAACGCCGCAGCTGAGGAAGTTTGCCTTTGTGTTCCACCTCTGTCTGGTGGACCTGCTGGCGGCGCTGCTGGTGATGCCGCTGGGGATGCTGTCAGAACAGATCCTGGAGGACGAGGCCCTGTGTCGAAGCTACCTCTGCCTGAGTGTGTGTCTAGTGAGCGCTGCCATCCTCACCATCTGTGCCATCAACGTGGAGCGGTACTACTACATCGTCTATCCCATGCGTCACGAGGTGAAGATGACGGTCGGGGTGGTGGTAGCAGTGTTAGTTGGGATATGGATTAAAGCTCTCGTCATGTCGATGTTGCCCCTGCTAGGATATCTGTTTCAGGGTTCCCCGAATGTGGGGACTCCTGAAGTCCTCATTCCCAGTCAGAGACACTGCTCCCTCCACTGGACAGGAGGCAGGTCCACACGTCTAGTTTTCATGGTTTTCTTTACTGTAATCTATTTTCTGTGCCCCATGCTGATCATTTTGGTGGTCTACTGCAATATGTTTAAGGTGGCCCGAGTGGCATCCATGCACCGTGGTCCCAACCCCACCTGGGTGGACACGTCAAGGCAACGCTCTGACTCTGTCAGCAGCCACTCCACCATGGCAGCAAGCCTTGGAGGCACCGGAGCACGTACAACTCCTCAAAGGACCTTCAGCGGTGGGAAGGCCGCAGCAGTTTTGGTGGCAGTCGGTGGTCAGTTCTTCTGCTGCTGGCTACCATATTTTTCGTTTCACCTCTACTCAGCTGTTGTTTCCACCGCGCCGGCCTCGCTGACTCAACTGGAGGACGTGGTCACATGGATCGGCTATTTCTGCTTCACCTCCAACCCCTTTTTCTACGGCTGCCTGAACCGTCAAATTCGAGAGGAACTGCGCCGCCACCTGGCTTGCATCTTCAAGAGGGCTGGGCCCGTCGAGGGGGAGCAGCTGCCGAGCCGCGAAGCCTCCATTGAGGAGAACTTTTTACAGTTCCTCCAGGGCACTGGATGCAATCTGGAGCCCTGCAACTCTCACAGCAGAGCGAGCCCGGAGGAGGCAGGAACTGAAGGTCTTCAAGAATCAGCTGTTGAGCAGAACACGCCAGCTGACTTCCCCATCCCAGGGCAGATCCTTGAGGAAACCGCAGAGTTCATACAGCAGCAACAGCTGAACAATGAGCTTTGTGTGTCAGAGAACTGCTGCAAGACTGTGCCAGAGATATAACTGCCTCATGTACTGTGTCTTCCACCATCTAGTAACATGAACATGTTGAGTTTTATTCATAGTGTTTCTTACTCATGCTGCAACCTTTTTTTTCCAAGTGGCAACTCAAGCACGCTGCAAAATGTGTTCAAGAGTTGGGCTTTGGGTCCGAACCCGATGAACCCTTGAAGAATTCCAGTTTTGCGCATCGCTGACTGCCCCGTTACGTGTTTTGGGAGTCATATTGTGTCATGCTGTTTTTGCTTTGCCTCACATAACACTTGATGTTTGGTTACAGTTCAAGTGACGTGACAAACTTTATATAAACACGAAGAGGTTCTGAGACAATGCAAGAGCATAAATCAGGGATAGAGTAGTTTTAAGTGCTGAATGACTTCTTTAATATTCTCCACAAATGTATTTATTTATTAAGTGTTCAACATCTATCAGCACTTTTCATAAAAACAAAGTAATCTTGGGCTAATGCACTAAGTGAAGCACTGTTTTTCATGTCAAAAAAGGTAGATTTGTATATCGGGTTTTTTTTGTCCTTTTGATAATTTTATTTAAATATTTTGATTTCAGAACAAAAGAGAACCTCCTTTACAATCAGTGCCATTTGATTCACACATAAATATTGATAAATCTTCTAATCTGGTGGTTCTCAAGTTGTTGTTTTTTTTTTTTAACAACTATCACCTTGGTAAGTAATACCTTCTTTAAAGTACCGCCATACAACAGGACCTGGAAATAGAAATCCATCAGATTCACTGAAGGAAGAGGCTTAAATACAAGCCCCATTTTTACAGACACAGAATTTTTCCAGTTTGAAGAAAAAGTCAACAATGAGGTTCATGTAAATCATAGTTGTAAGAGAGAAAACAGGAGGTCTCTGATCTGAATTTATTGTGATACACACAGTAAAAGAAACAGTGCTGTACAGCCCCTTTCGAAGAACTTTACAGTTCTTAGTTAGCTACAGTGGTTGCTAACTAACCACATCAGTTAGCAAAACCAACTGGTTTTCGGATTGATTTCTAACATGGTTTAGTCATACTTAGACCAAATTTTTGACTTTGGGTGTAAATGGAGCAAAACATATGTAGTCTGGTTGTCTTGGGTTTACTATCTTCTGCTGAATCAAAGTCAGTTTGTTTGTTTTTACTTTGCAAATTATAGTAAAAAAAAAAAAAAAAAAAAGTAAAATGCAGCCCAAGAACCACAATTCTAAAGTCATGGATTTAAGCTAACTAAGAAATATAACCACTAAAACGTACAGAAAAAAGTACTTCAAAAACTGCTGGCTTGAAGAAAGATATTTTCTACTTTTACTAAAGACTTTAAGGTATTGCATTGAATCATCTGTTTTCATCATGTATTTATTTTCTGTTTTCACTTCAAACCACCAAGGAAATAAAAGCTACAATATTCCAAAGGCTTTAAAGAAAAAATGATCCATTGAAGTAACGTAACTTTTATTGTGTTGAACAGGATTGTTTCACAGCTTTTGCTGCAGCTGGTATTTATAATAAACAGGCTGACAGTGTATTTTTAGCTATTTTCCAGAATGTTATTATCATGTTTATCTGTTCTTAGTCTTGTGATTATCACCTCCTCACCAAAATGGGAAACTCGTGATTTCAGCCTCTTCCACTCAAAGACAAACATTGTGGATGGTTTAGTTTGTTTATCAGCAAAGGGGTTTTAGGCTCTGTCAGAAAACAGCAGCCTTGCCTTGTTAGAAAAACTGCAGGAACAAAACGTGGCACTCATTACACCTAGTGATGTCTGCGCTGTTTACAGGTAAACACCAGAGCGGTGTGAGCACTCCCATGTTTGTGCAATAAACAACCAGGCTTGTTGTGGCTACACACAGCACAGAGGTGTGACAATGCTCGCACACATGGAAAGCTTTGCCTTTGGCCTCGTTTAGCAACAAATGGAAGACACTGGAGACACTTTTTCTGTTACCAGGCGGAAAGCCAGACGGTTTGTTCAAGTTACACTAGTAGTGACCGTTGTCGCAAAGACGACAGATTTGCTAATCTCTAAGGAAAAGGCACCTTTTGTGCAGTTTTCATCTATTTTGGACTCGTCTCGTACGATAGAGCTGACGAGATCACAAGACTCTGAACACAAGGCAAACAGCCAAAACAAAAAAAATATTTTTGTCAGGGGGAGCACATAGCACTCTTAATTTCCTTGCTGTTTGACTTTGTTGCAGACATGTTTTTTTTTTTATGTTTTAAAATGTTTATTTTTGAAAAAATAAAAAATAAAATAATTAAATTTGCTGAGTCACAGAGCAGCATTGAACATGATAAAAGACAAATCAGTGGCACGGTCTTCTGTGTTCCTCGCTTTGTGTGTGTTAATTTATTATCAGCACTTATTAAACTGTTGACTTTTAGTTACAAGATCAAATAAATGCCTTGATTTTTAACACCAGCGTTTAACAACATCAGCAAAACTGTCCTGACCAGTCTGATAAAATGCTTTCAACTCTCTTCCTGCCAAACATCTGTCTCTTCCAAAGAACAAGAAGCAGCAGCTTGCTGACCTGGTCGAAAGTGGACATTTTATTTACTTTTTGACTGCAGTGTTGTCCTCCGTATCACACCAAAGAGATGGATGTGTTCATTTTCCTGTGTGCATCTCTTTTTTGTACCTGAGCTGAAAAGACTGTTATTCCTCGTGCGTATTCTCCATCTGCTGAACTCATTAAAGACAGAAATTATTTTAAGTCATGTGTTGCGCTTGTTGTTGCTACAGATATGTTTAGATAACAATCTGTCACAATTTTTTACGTTTGCTCCAAGTTTTCAACCAATAAATCTTTGTGGGTCACTTTTTCTTTATGTATATATAAAACTGTCATCTCTAGTATTGTTCATAAACATAAAAATGAGCAAACAGGTGAATCCACAAATACTAAACTGCAAAAAGGTGGAGGTTCATTATAATTCTCTTAAACACAAAGGTTTATTGTCCGACTTCATTAAACGTTGCGCTTGCTGCAGCACTTTGGATCAGCTGAAAGCTTTCAAGTACGACTTCCTCATAGAAATGTCAAGATTAGGTATCCTTACGTTTTTTTTTAATTTAACTATCATAATTATTATTAATATTATTATTATTTCTTAATTTATACTCAATTTCTTGTAAATTGTTGCTGCTTTACATATAGTAAATTTTTTAAACATCCAGAGTCAGTTTAAGATTGTTGAAATCTGAATTTATTATTCTTAATAATTACATAGTATTATTTTTCCTATGTTGTAAGCTTTCCCTTGGTCTCTTATTCTAATTTCTTGTTAATACACCTGAATCAGGACAATAAGCATCATTTCTATTTCCAGGTGTCTACTGAGTGGCTGCTGGTCCATATTCCCTCAGAGCTCCTTGTCTATTTCCTGATCCGTTCATTTTTCATACCCTCTCCTGTGCTGCTCCCCATCGGTCACAGCTGCAGCCTTCATGTCGAGTGGTGCAGGGCGCCTCCTGCAGAGCGCAGCAACACTTCAAACAGCCTGACCTTTTTTCCCGACTACCACACTCAATAAAAGTGCCACCAACCTGTCACTTCCGAAGGTCACCGGGGGCACAACGGGAGAGTTTGGGTGTAAACATACGCCTTGAAACAGGCTCCAAAGAGATGACACACACAGACTCACAACACCATCAACAAGACTCGGTGCGGAGGCTGACTGCAGTGTTGGACCAGAGATTAACTCAATTACAAGAAATTCTCACCTACTCTCAAATCTTGACTTCTTGGAAATCAGCTGTTGCCTTGGTGATGTGCAGGGATAGCAGCGACGAAGGGTTAGCTTGGCAGCAGGAGCAGGAGGCGGGAGATGATCAAGAAAAAGAAATGTGGCTTATTTTGATAAAATAATTCTGCATTCAAAGACATAAACACAGCACTCTGGTAGTTCCTTCACTTAATATATATATAATTATCCTTCAAAATAATGTTTCTTGTTTAAGGAGGGTATATAATATACACCGTGCTTTGGAAAAGTGTTCATATTTCCTGAACATTTTATGTTGTTTACCGCAAACTTTAAAATATGTCACTCGGATTCTACATACAAATACGAGGTTGGGCTTCACTGAGTTGTGGAAGAATACTGATGAAAGTTTTGCTTGTTTGTCTTACAAATAAAAACAATTTAAAGTGTGGAATACATTTGTTCAGTTCCTATCAGTAAACATTTTGCTGAATATTTTGCGCCTTTCAATTACAGTTTCAAGGCTTTAGAGGTATTTCTCTATCAGCTTTTCACACCTACAGCACCGTTTCTCAAACTTTTTCAGGCCAAGGTCCACTTGCCACATTTAACAAACACTCACAGACCACCTAATTTGAAATTGCCCCCACAATAACACGAACACAACTTAAACCTGAAATGAAAATTAGTGTCTTAACTCATTGCTTTTGTTTCTCCTAATGTGAAAGGTGGCGATGTTTTGTTAATGTAACTGGCCCACAATAAAACCATGAACAAATCTACTCAGGCATTTTGAGTTATTTACAGATTCTGAAAGTCTGGTTTCTAAAACACATAGAAATCAACAAAAGCTTTTACTACAAGTATTGTGTGCATTAATAACGTTTTAGGGCTATTTGTAATTTAGAAGCCTAATAAAAGAAAAATAGACCTGAGTTGTGTTGGCAAAAATGATCATTTTCTTTCAGCCATTAAATAATACTGGCTGAAAGTATTATTTTCAGCCAGTATTTATTGTATTCAATTATCTATTGAATACAATAAATATTTAATATCTATTGTATTAAATAAGTATGAGCTGCACAGTGCCCAGGATCTTTCTGCACAGAGTTTGCATGTTCTCCCTGTGCATGCGTGGATTCTCTCCGGGTTCTCCGGCTTCCTCCGACAGTCCAAAAACATGACTGTCAGGTTAATTGGTCTCTCTAAATTCTCCTAGGTGTGAGTGTTTGTGCGTGGCTGTCTGTCTCTGTGTTGCCCTGCAACAGGCTGGTGACCTGTCCAGGATGACCCCGCCTCTCGCCCGGAACGTAGCTGGAGAGGCACCAGCACCTCCCGACCCCACTAGGGACAAGGGTGTAAGAAAATGAATGTCTATCATTAGAATGCAGTGTTGTGCATCACATGCTGCAGTTTAGTTCTGAGTCACTTGAGGGCGCTGTTGCATCAACAAAAACTTGAACTTTTAAATAAAAAGTGACAACATAGAGAAACACACGCGTCCCGTCATCGTGTTTAGCTTCAGTAAAACTTGGTTCATTGGACCATTTTCTTTCCCGTCTGCTTGTGGAAGTGACTACATTTCCCAGAAGGCTAGCGGCTGGATTTTTTTTTTTTTTTTGGTTATTTTAACTCTTGTTCTCAGTTCGCAGCTGGAACAACTGGATCATCTCGCTGCTGTTGTGGATATGTTAAGACATATACTTTTTCCTTTTAAATCTAATTCCTATTTGAAGACGTTTCTTTAAATAACTTATTCAGTCGGTTCTGTTTTATTAGAAATTTTACTCCAGATCTTCAGACACATTTTTGGAGATTATTGTTATTGTTTTATTTCATTATTTTTTATTTTTTCTTCGGTCCGGACAGGAGTGTCAGGGCTGCAGCTTGGTGAGTTCAGCAGCATCACAGTGAGGGTTGAACTGGACGCGGCTCTCGGTGCCAACGCCTTTCCCTCTCTTTGCGCTTCTCCTCCCGGCCGGGGACGTTCAGCTCACACCGCGCCAGCAGCAGCAGACCAGGGCGGCGTCCGACGCCAATATCCGGAGCAGAAAAAGTTGTTTTTTGGGGGGGGGGGAGAAGAAACAGAAGATGGGCTGCACGATCAGCGCCGAGGATAAAGCCGCGGTGGAGAGGAGTAAAATGATTGATAAAAACATACGAGAGGACAGAGAGAAATCATCCAGAGAGGTGAAACTGCTTCTACTCGGTATGAAACCATACCTGATGCTTCTTTTCTTCTTCTTCTTCTTCTTCTTTTTTTTTTTTTTTTTTACCGGTTTAATGCCTTTATGCAGAGTCTGTAAGGTTACTTTTTTAAGTTTTCCATTCCTTCACCGCCACTTATTAGTTTGCAGTCTGGGAACTCCAACACTCCTCCTCTTCCTCTCCCAGTTAGGGAGCTGGGAGTCATCGTTTCCTGAGAAAACTGTCAGAAAGAAACCAGATGTTGGTCAAAGAGCAACTGCAAGCGCTCGGCTGGCCGAGCGGCTTTCTCTCAGTTTTGAGTTGTTGAAAAGAATAAGAATAGCATGCTTATATTAGAGGACAAGTGCAGTCATTTGTTATTGAAGATGTTGGCAACAGCTGCAGCTCTGTTTCACTTCAGGTCATCAGAAAAGCTGAACGACTGCTGGCTCATCAATCCAAAGAATGTTGCAATGAACAGGAAATGTTTCTGCATTTAAGCTAGCATTCAGAGCTGCGTCTAATTAGACAAGAACGTCATCTGAAAGTTCGTTTATTTAGTGATTTAGTTGGAATAGTGAAACCTTTATAGAATAGAGTTGTGCTTATTTGTATTAAATTTGATAATTCTGGCGCACAGTCAATGAAAAACCGTTTTCTCAGAAAAATAGATCATTACATTAGACCAAAACAAGATGGAGTTTTTAATACATGCTGTCTAACAGTCACTGACGCGCTACACAAGGAGGGTAGCCCAAAAAATGTCACTACTCTAGAAAGCAGCTGTTGACATAATTCTGTATTCAGCATTTAAGTGGAAGATTTAGTGGAAGGAAAAAAATCGGTACACATTGGTGTACCAAGCAAGAGGGATAGCAGCAGTCTTGAAAAGCATTGTGAAGCTCTTAGCTCCATTTCACTTCCAGTTTTCATCCTTGATGAGACGTCTGTAAATTGACAGAAATAAACACCTGCTTTTCACATTTAAGACAGCTGAAATAAATTCACTTCTTGATTAACGTCAGTATTTTTTACATTAAAAACTACTGTGTTGCCTGTTGCAATGAGTAGCACAAAATCATACTTCACGTCATGAGAAAACTTCAAGAAAACGTTCTTATTGCCCATCCTTTCATCCTGTATTTTTCTTTTTCCATGTGAATTAAAATTCACCAGTTTGCTAGTACAGTAGCCCAAGTTGGTCAAATCAAATTTTAGATCTTTTCATAAAGTTATCTCAAACTCTAGACTTTTAGGAGGAAAGTTGTCAGCATCGTTCTGCTGCGCTCTCTATTCTGCATGTTCTAACGTTGCACCTGAATATATCAGCATGACTTAGTGAATGTAGAGTCATGGTATGAACTTGACTAACATATTTTAAGAGCTGTTCTCTTTCTCTTCCACTATGTTCAATCCTCCATTTTAAATCCTATAAGAGCTCCATGTGAAACCAGACATGAGCCGGAGGACGTGGTGCGCCTCATCTAACTGGGGCAGAAAATCCTCCTGGTGAATCTCTGTGTGTGTGTGTCTGCATGTACAACGTCATCTATATACCAACGACAAAATTGTATTAAATTGACCTTACTCTAAATAAGAAGATATTCCGGTTGTATATGTGCAGTCTTGTTATAGTGCCTCTGAACAGTTAAGGCCCCCTAGATTTTTTTAAAATTTGTCACATTAAATGTATTTCATCAGTATTTTATCCAACATTTTGGAAAAAAAGGAAATGGAGCTCTAACTCAAAGAAATGTGTCACAAGTAATTGAATTAAGTTTGTCTTTTTTTTTTTTTTACATTTGTTTAAGTTGACAACTTAAAAAGCTTGATAAATTAACTTAGATAAGCTTAATTTGATCACACATGACCAATTAGTGCAATATGTTTAAGTTGGATTAACTGTTCTCTTTTTTTAGTTTAGATCAAAACAAATCAGAGGAAGAAAATGAGTCAGACTTGGTTTTGATTTTAGGTTAAATCAGGTTTAATTTTTCATATTGGCAGAAACAGTTTGATCACTTAAATTGGTTCAAAATCTTCAGCCAGCTGATATAATCTTTTTTTATTCACTTAACTCTCTGCTCATATGTTGCTGCTCTCCCAGCGAACCTGTCGCTGTGGGCGACGACCACACAGAGATGCCAGGAGGATTACACTCCCAGCTGCGCTCAGCGGTTCCATCTTGTTACGAACCTTTAAGCCGGCCAAACCCTTTGCAGCCAAGCTAAAAATAATAAAAACTATGATAGATGTTCAGAAAAATTGGCAACTGTAAAAGATGACAAGAAAGCAAAGCTTATTGGAAGAAAAATATTTTTAAAAATGTGGAATATTATTAGTTCCATGTTCCACTGCTGAAACGCATCACTTTCAAAATGAACTTCACAAAGCTGTAAAAAAAAATTATTTACGCCCAAAATGATTAGAGCATCCCATCTTATTGGACTCTGTCAGTATTTTCATTGTCTGTGCAACATTTTTTTCGATAATCTAATTAGTGCTGGACTCAAACTTCTTCTCAGGGTCATCAGGAGTAGCAGATATGTAATTAGATGGAGGATTCTGAGGACAGATGTGACCTGTTGGGTCATCCTGCAGGACGTCCTGAGTAGCTGCAGCAGAATGCATTTTAAATTGCATAGAAACATCTCCGCTCTGCAGTCGTATTTCTGAGCAGTGAAATGTGTTTATTAGTGATAATCTAATGAAGCAGACATGGTTTGTCTGAGGAACGGATGAACCTGTCGGTGATAATCACAGAGAAGCTGAATCAGCTGGTTAATCGATTCTGAGCAGGGAATCTGATTTGTTTTGACGAGACCAGAGGAGAATATACCAGAGTTTACCTTTCTGCAGAAATCCCACTTTACATCAGTTTTTATCGCCAATGGCAACCACTGGCAGCATTTGCTCTATATCCACTCATTGCTGTTGCTATAATGGGTTTTCTTACTTATTCTCCCTCATCTATTTTGGTTCTAGATCCCATCTCTGATAGCATGAAGCATTTTTTTTCCCCCATGAAGCACTTCCTGTCATTTCTAAGTTTCAGCCCACAACTCTGAGTCAACTGTTCCCCTTATAGATTGTATCTCCACTCTTGTACGTTTTAGGTGTTACATGACAAAAAAGTATTCATACTCCTTGAATGGCTCCACATTTTGCCATGTTTCAGCCTCTGCCTGTGCAGAGTTGGTATTCAGTGGTGGACTGGCATTCGGGACTACCGAGGATTTCCCCGGTGAATTAGGGGGTCGGTGGTTTATCCCATTGGGAAGCTGTCGCACTTGACTTGAAGACACACCCAGCAGCGGTTGTTTTGTGATGCCATGTTACCTCAAACTATGCCACATTAACTTTGTATTAATTTATTTAATCTTCTTTTAACCTTTTGTACATCATCTGCGCTCTGGTCAGATGGATCTCCTTAGCTGCAGCACGCGAACAAGGGCTGCAGGGCCAGATGGCTGACAGTGAAGAGTGGAGAGCAGAAAAACTTGCCCCATAAAGCCCGGCCACCAAAAATAAATAGCATCTGTGGTGCTTAATAAAAACTCAGTAGTCACGAAATGGAAAAGCTTTGTTCCTACTATTGCCACATAAATGAAATCTGTCCAACAGAGAGATTCACAGTGCAGTGGCTCCAGCGCGTCATGCAGGGCCGGTCAGAGGTGGTATGAGGCCTTGAATTTGACTTGGGGACCCCTGTTCCAGTTAAGAACGTCAGTGCCAGTAACAACGTCTCAATATAGATTTGTTGAAATCTGACAGATGGAGCCATCTTTAATTGATACACTTTATTTGACGGGATGTGCATAAGACTGAGATTACACTGTCATAAACATGACATTACGTGTCATGGAGTCTTCATGAATGTGTACTACTGTTGTAGTGAAGTGTCTTTTGGTAAATAATGACACTTGTAGTGTACATTTGCATTAAAAGTTGCATGAAAAGCTTCAAATTAGCACTATTGGGTAAAACATTATCGTTTTTATGCAGAGTTACATTAAAACTTACATTAGACTCAATTAAAATAGTGTCACACAGAAACTGTCTCTAATACGTACACACACACACCCACGCACTCACACATGCACACACACATCAAATAAACTGGATTGATGTACGAATTGAACTTGTACTTGACCTGCACCTGCAGCAAACCCCTCACA
>CAEGAE010072205.1:0-32152 GCA_903067095.1 Girardinus metallicus
TATATATATATAACTAATTTTGCACTACTAAGGCGATCAGTGGTTCCATGTGCCTCACAAGATGCCCTTCTTTTCCACTTGAGCACCTGCCTTCCCAAAATGTCTGGGAGGTACCACTGGTTCAGAACTACAACCATTTGAGAAGCGATAGCTACACACACATATTCAGATACTCTCTATGTTAGAGTGCAGTTGACACATCTTGTATTAACTCTGTGTACTATTCAGTGATGTTCTATTTGTTATTGTACACATGTTGTCTGTTGTTACGGTTTCTCGGTTCGGTCCTTCTTTTTTCTCTCTCTGCGGGTGTAGAAATAGACTTCTAGGGTGTTCTCTGGTATTCTCTCTATCCTTCTTTCTCTCCACTATTCTTGCCTCTTTTTACACTCTACATTTTTTCTGCCACATTTCTCCATTTCTGTTTCATCTCCCTCTCCATGACATTTGGAATAAATCAAAAGTAATTTCTAGGAAAGTTTTTGTTTTCCTGACACTTTTTCTTTATGAACTGCTTTGTATTTGTTTGTCGTGTCTGTCATTTCTTCCTCTAAGTTTGCAAAAAGACTAAATAAGAGTAGATTAGTTGACAAAAGGTACTGGATAACATATAAACAGAAAGAAATAAGAGGTGTGTGGAAAAAAAAAATTCGTGTTATATTAATTCTCTAAAAATGTTCTGTTTTGAACCTAAATATACCCATTTCCAGACCATTTTGTCAGAAATTGAGCTTTCACTGAAAGATTTAATAATTCCAAAATATAAACTTTCAACTCAAAAAATACTGACATATTAAACTTTTATTATAAAAGCTACTGATTAACGTCCTGTAATCAGTTTAACCCGAGCTGAGTACCTTCATCTTCAATATCTCCTTGGGGCTGAAGAAGGTGATGTGTCCCTCCGTCCTCTCTACCACTAGAGCCAGCAGGCACACCAGCACCACGCAACCCACCACCGCTCCACGCATGCTCATCCTCCTCTCGCCTGCACACATGTACACGCGCATACCTTTACGCTGCGCATCAGTTCGCTCATTGGTGCACAGTGCATTGACAGGGACTGACAAAAGAGTCGGAGCGAGCGGTGGGTGGCCCAGGGGGACCAGCCAGGCTGCAAGCAGAGCTTGGTGAATGCTTGAGAGAATGATGTGACAGTGAAAGCAGGTCAACAATCGACAGGAGGTGCAAGGAAAACTAAAACTGATAAAAGCAGAGAGAAGGACGCAAGAGGATCCCCTGCTTATGCAAGGGAAACGTTGGCCGACAGATAACGGAGATAAAAAGCCGGGAGAACGGACAGAGATGAGAAGGCTTTGATGAGGGGCAGAACAACAAATGGCTCAGCAGATAAGACGGACAAGGAGCTGAAGGGAGTGAGGGATACTTACAACAGCGACGGAGATATCTGCACTGAACACGAGCGAACAAGAAGGGGCCAAAGAGCAAAAGAGCCAGGAGTCAGAAGAAAGGAGCGTGAGGGGAAGCCCTTAGAGAGATAGGGAAGCGGAGGAAGCCATAAGTTACTCACGTGCTGTGTCAGCCTCGGTCAGTTGTTTGGGGAAGTGTTGGTTAAGATGAGCAGGGCTCCACCGGTCTGAGCCTCAGCCTGTCCTGGTCAGCCTTTATATCGAGACTTCTCCAGATCCCAAAAGCTTTGTTGCTGTCCTCCCTCACATCCGCTCCTCAACGAGCTCCTTCAAGGACTCTCCTCCTGGCTCCTGGAAACACAGACCTGACTCAGGAATCTGGCTTTTTGTTTTATTTGGGTAATAACTTCACCTGGCTATTTGTCAGAATGACAAATCACCACACAGATATTGTCAGCAGGGGTTAAGATTAGTTTACATCCCTCTCCACTGTGCATTATTTCACTTAAAACGCACAAACAAATTCAAGATTTCTCAAATTAATTTATTATTGCTTGTCCATTACATCAATGAACCAACTCAGAATGTGTCTTAAAGACATACTAATGTGTCTTACAGTTTCTTTTGGGTCAAATAGCTGAAAGAAATAGAAAGGCAGGGGACAATCTGTCCAAGGAGGTCAGTCATAAATTATCTTCTCCAAGTTATTATCAGACACAGAGTGGCATTTATAACCCGCCTGCAACGGGTGCTTGCGCACATACAGACCCCTATATATCCGTTGCTGGGGAGTTTCAGGACTCTGAAGAGCTTTATTGATGTTTTCCGAAATATGACACTCGACTGTTTTCCTGCATGGTGGCAAAATGGTACGGAGGGTCTGCAGGAAGGAGGAACGTCCAGTTGAAAATAGTTTTGTTGTATTTGGCGAGTCAAGTGTACAGCTTCATGCGTCTTCTTTTATACTTTTTATGACAGCGACAACAGGATGGAGAAATCATCGTGACATTCCTCCATCTCTCGGCATCAGAATTTTGTGTTATTTTGTGTGTTTATTTGTGTTTGTTGTGCAATGGTTGCACAACAAACAATGTTAATGAATTTAGAAAAGAAGAACTGGGAGTGCAAGTTTGAATTCATGGTGGTTTTTCTCTCTTCCACACAAGGCCAACCTTACACACACATGCTTCAATATTTAAATATTTGACTGAAAAAACCCAAACCTCTTGATTTTAGTTTCGATCAACAAGATTCTGATACAGTTCTGACCGGATATTTGACCAAATTCAGTCAGTGTTAGTAAAGTTCATAAAAACTGTGCACTTTCCTGAGACTGGAAGCCGCTTGAAACACCACCTTCAGTTTTCACATTGAATCAAGAACCAATGGACTGAGAGCAACTAGGGAGGAGTAATTATTGTAACGTTTATCAATATTATGATTAGAAATTCGAAAAATGTTTAATCATGACAAGAAATTTGAGTATTTGTGAAAATGATAAATTCCCAATAATGTTTGAAAATCCCTCAAATTTACAGTGTCATATGAACTGACAGTATTTTTCCATTTTGAATTCATTGGGAGCTTCAGTAAATATTGATAAATTTTAAAATATTGTTAAATTCAGTTACTATGAGCAGTTTAACTATAAAATCCCTCCTTCTTCATGTAACTGATGACCTGAAGAAGCCTATCTCAAAATGGATATGTTGTTTTAGGAGGAGAATTTGTCTTTGCAGCGACAACAGCTACACAGCTGGACCTTATATATACTTTTTATTGACAATTTTATTGTTATCATAATAAATACCACTATATAAGTTGTGATAAGATTTTAAGAACATATCATCCATCACTTCTGCCAGCTGTAAAAAAGTCCCAGAAACTCAACAGAAATTAGCAGCTGGAGAAGCTGAAGAGTTTATTCTTTGACAGTCGTCATTCTTTTAAACAAATTATCTAAAAAAAATGAAAATTATATATAGAATATCACATCAGATCAAAAAAAAAAAAAAAACATAATGCAGAAATGAGACCCCAAATAAGCCCTCCCGACCCCACTAGGAACAAGGGTGTACAGAAAATTAATGGATGTATGGATGGAGACCCCAAATAAGGTCCTGCCTTTATCCTCCTACAGTACTGGACCAGGTCTGGCCTTAAGGCATAAAAATACATTAAAGTGAATTTGACTTTATTCAAATTTATAAAACAATATTGTTCTTCCCTAAAAAGAAAATATCCATGATAATTTTATTGTAGCACTATTACTGTTGAATATTAGAGAAAATATAGGAATCTCGCGGTGTTTTGCAGATCTCGCGGTGTTTCAAGCACGTTGCAACGTGCTGAAACGTCTGCAGCGTCTCTTTCCTCAGAGGTGAACAAGCAGAGCGGACACGCATTGCGTGGTTCTGCTAATTCCCTGATAAAATGGTAAGTTTAGGGTGATAAATCTGCTTTCAGTAAGATACCAGATAAAGCAATCATGATACATTTTCAGTAGTTTATGTTTCACGGGAATGTTTGCTTATATTTGTGCGTTTATCGCAGCACAGTTGTAGGCCTTCTGTGGCATTGAGGCGCGGTTAGCCACCTCTCCTTAATATTAGCAACTAAACTTGTTTCCTTATTACCAAGACAGGTGTAAGTCACTTGGGAGAAATATATGTGTAACTTTATTAGTAGCACCACTTTAGACAAAAGTATGTATGTGCTCTCACTTAATATTCTGAGTTTTAGTTGGGCTGTTAGCAGAAGCTAGCAAGTAGCATCTTCCAGAAGGCCTAGACCAACACGTGGGTTTGTCATGAGGACTATCCGGTTACATAGATCGATATGCTATTCAATCCATTAGACATTTAAACTGTATATAAGTTAATCATTGTTCTATTTAAGTTATTCTTTAATAATTACATTTCATATACCCAAACTAAGTCTTTTAATATCAGATTGGTAACCACGTGTGGACTTGTAAACACTTCCGCTGTTCGGAAAGTTTCCCCCGTCCTGCTGTCAATGTTGAGTTTAGTAGTTCAATCTCGTAAATCTCCGTTCTGCAGGTTTTGCTGCATGTGTTGTTCGAGCATGCGGCGGGCTACGCGCTGTTCGCCGTCAGAGAGGTGGAGGAGATCGGCATGCTGCTACCTCAGGTGAGTGTGAGTGTGTGTGTGTCTGTGTTTTTCTGTGGCGCGGTGCACCTTCTATATGAGCTGGACTCATTCTGTGTGTGTTTGATAGGTGGAGGAGAGCGTGTTGAGTCTCGGGAAGTTCAACGGCATGGTGAGCCTGGCCGCCTTCTTCCCCTTCAAGTCTGCTCAGGCTGCGCTGGAGAACATGAACGCCATCTCTGAAGGTTTGTGTGTTGCAGCTGCTGTAGGAGAAAGAAGGAGATCCTCAGCAGAGCTGCACCGATTAACTTCTGATCACGGCTGATTTTTGTCAATTAGACCTGCTGAAGCGGTTTCCCTTTAAAAACTCACCCAGATCTGACCTCTTCTTCTCTATAGTTCCATAATAAACTGAATTCTTTAACGATTAAGCGGATAAGCTTAATTATAAAATAGATTCCCTTTCATTTCTGAAATCTCACCCGTGCTAAAGGTGCAGTTTGATCTAAAATGTACTTCTTTTTTTTTTAGCTTTATAACATGTTATGTTATTCCCTTATAAAATAAAACATCTGGAATGTTGCCTTGATTCTTTCTTGTGTTGTTTGAGAAATCCTTTAATCTCCTTTGGCAACCATTTAACCGTGCAAGATCTTTATTGGCCCTAGCGCCGCCTTTGAGATGCAGCTCTTCTTTAGAGGTTCTTTAGCGTAGCTTCTGCCTGACGAATCGGAAGCTCCTTCAGACTAGCCAGCAACAGTCAGCAGATACCTGGTGGAACTGCGCATCTGCTGAGCTCAAATGAACAACTTCCCAGTGTAAAGCTGGCTAAAAACGTTGTTAAAGGGTTAGTAGTAGAGCCATGTTGTGGTGACTTTCTGAAGGTGGAGTCTAATAAAGAGCGGGAGTTTTTAAAGGCCCAATTTTAAGGTGTTAAATTACAAAGTAAAATTTCTTATGTCACATTTGATATATGCAACATTTATATAACAACTGAAGGTAACGTAGTTATTTGATTGTGGTATAAAATGGTGCCATGTGCCTTGAAAAAAACACACTACTGCCCCTTTAAAAAAAGCAGCAGCATGATCTGGTCTGCTGGTGTAAAAATCTGCCAATAACCAGTCGGTGTCTTGGTTCATCTCTGCTCCTCAGCTGTAATGATGCACTTTAATCTGTCAATCCACTGAATTATTGTGATGACAGCCTAATGTTAACACTGAACATCTGAGGAAAGCAAAGTTATATTTTTTTGTTATGTGGTTAATGTTTTGTCGGGATTCGAATGGCTCAAGAACCTGATGTTTGTGTGCAGGTGTGGTTCATGCAGACCTCAAGCTGTTCTTGGAGACAAACCTTCCCCTGTCTGGAAAGAAGAAGGCGGTTTTGGGGGTTTCCGATGCCAAAATCGGAGCTGCTCTTCAGGAGGAATTCAGTATCTCCATACAGACCGGAGGTGCAGTGGCTGAGATAACCAGAGGTGAGAACACGGCCAAAAAGTGGCAAGTTTGGAACGAAGGTGACAGCAGATTATTAGTTTTATGTGGCCTGTTGTGATGCATCCTTACCCTGAAACTCATGAAGGTTTATACTGAAAATCTGAACAGCCACAAGACGATTTCACTTTGTCTTACCTGCCGACGTTGAAACGTCTCAACCCGTCTTTCATCCCGACAGGTGTGCGCCTGCACTTCCACTCCCTGGTGAAGGGTCTGACGGGGCAGGCCGCCTCCAAGGCGCAGCTGGGTCTGGGTCACAGCTACTCCAGAGCCAAGGTCAAGTTTAACGTCAATCGGGCCGACAACATGATCATCCAGTCCATCGCTCTGCTGGACCAGCTCGACAAAGACATCAACACGTTCTCCATGCGAGTCCGGTGGGTTTATGGTGAAAACCCGCCAATCGATTAATCACGATGAATCAGTTATTGAAATAATCGTCAACTAATTTAGTAATTGGTCAATCGTTAAATGGAGAGACTCAGAAGAGGTCATTTTCTAAAAGATAAACACACAGACCAGTAATTAAGCCAAAACTGTACAAAACAAATATACAATCAAGGTTTTCCCCAGAAACTGTTGGTGGTTGGGCACAAGCAGCCCGTCGTGTTTTTGAGCTAAAAGATGTTTAAAGTTGACAGGAAATTTGAAAATATCACTTGATAACTATGTGTTATTGAAGTATTCGAAGATTAATGCCTGATCACCAACTATAAAGTCTTAAAAAATGCAAACGTTTTAAAAAGACTTTAAATACGTAGCCTGTTGGGGGCACAAGTAAAGCCTGGTGGCCCGCCAGGCTTATAATACACTGGGGTTAACCCTGTACATTTTTACATCTGTTCTACCCAAAACTCCTCTAGTTTCATAGTAAAGTGATGCTGTTTAGCATTTTGGGAAATAAAAATGCAATAACACATTTACTTTTTTTTTTTAGTAAATTTTCATGTTTTGATGGAATTTTACTGTATAAAAAAGGCTTAAGTTGTTAAACAAAACCACAGAATTTTCTATCACATTTATCGTTAGAATAATTGATTTCTTAAAAATAATAATTAGTTCACACCTAATCCTCCTCATGCTTACCACAGACTGTGTGTCAGAGTACCGTCTGTATAGAAACGGGAGGTACATAAATCTCTTCCAACACTGGTGCAGTGCTGGCTAACGTCTGGTAAGGCAGCTTTGTTGGGCGAGACATCTTGCATGAAGGTGTAGCTGGTTACTCATAGGTTTATTTACACTGTTGTGCCGATGTTTTTGTTTATATTTGGTTTTTATTTTGACAGTGAGTGGTATGGCTACCACTTCCCGGAGCTGATCAAAATCGTGTCAGAGAACTCGATGTACTGCCGCCTGGCTCAGCTCATCGGCAACAGGAAGGAGCTGTCGGAGGAGAGCCTGGAGAGCCTGGAGGAAGTGGTGATGGACAGCGCCAAGGCTCAGGCCATCCTGGACGCATCTCGTTCCTCAATGGGTGAGCGAACCGCCGCCTGAATCTGAGCGCCACCCACACCAGAGCGCTGGTGAAGGTTGGGCAGCTGCGGCGTTAATTGGGGCCCAATAAATCATTCATGGGCGCTGTTAAAGAAGAGAAGCTTGTATGGAAAATTATGGATGTTTTTACATATATATATATATATATATATATATATATCTACTTTTTAAATCAAGTAGTTAAAAGGTTTGGCGTGCAGTTTTATTCAGGCCTCTTTACTTTGCATCTACATGAAACTTGAACCTCGAGTCTCCCAGTGAGGCCGTAGTAACAACTGGAGGACGGTTAACGCACGTTCCTGTTCGTGAGCTCTGAATTTATTACAAGTTTTACAAATGTAAAACTTGTACAATGAAATTGCCTCAGGAGTTGCAGGTCAGCCAAACTAATATATTCTGCACAGAATGGAACATTGCTACTTCAATGACAAAGAAGTAGCAATTAAAAAAAAAAAGCTGCGGTGCCGAGCATGAAGAGCAGTGGGCTTGTTCACAGATATGCTGCGACAATACGACTCGACAAAAGCGATCCATTCTGCGCCTAACAATACAAAAAATTAAACGCATTACAAACATCTTTTTCTAAAGGATGGTGAAATATTTTGTCCTCTACAGGAACTTTTACATAATAAATCAACAGAAACTCGCCTTCCTCCACAACATCGAGGAACGGTCTGGTGAAGGAGGAAGTGACATCACGGGTTACAACTTTCCCGAAATGATTACATTTTCTTTAAATAATTTCAAAATAAAAATGCATAAATAAAATTAACATCTGAGGGAGTTTTGGATGAATGGATTAGATTTCCTTTCTTCTGTGCTACGTTGGCAGCTAAAAAATATTCCAGCACGTAAAGATAAGCCACTTCTATGTGACATTATTGCGATCTGTACTAAATTAACAAAATGACAATGAAAGGTACTTAATTTTTTTGTGTTTAATAATTTGAAACAAGTAAAGATTAACCTCTGCCACTGGAGGAGTTCAATCCAGACAGATGATTGTTTCAATATTTGTCAGCCCTGGAATATATTGAACCAAGACTGTCAACAAAACCTTATGAGGATGAATGACCTTGAGCTGTGTGGCAAAGCTCAGCTTGTAATATTGAGTAAATGTGCATGCCACACCTTTCAGTTTCAAAAAAGGTATTAAAAAAACAATTTTTTTTTTTTTTATTTAGCTTAGTATAGTGTGTAAGAATCCAGTAGACGAGACAAAATGGATTAAAGTTATTGAGCCCCTTTTTTGCCCACCTTGGACCCCCAGTCGTCCTTGGTGCCGAACACAGGGGGGCAGAGAGAGTCTCTCATAAACCTGCAGTGAAGGCTCCGATCCTCACTGCGGATCCTGTCGGGAGAAACAGCCTCCATGTAAAGATGGTATTACTGCTTTTTCCTCTTAACGTCTCCTGACTGCCTCCCCTCATCCTCCTCAGGTATGGACATTTCACCCATCGACCTGATCAACATCGAGAGGTTCTCAAACCGCGTGGTGTCCCTGGCCGCCTACAGGCTGGAGCTGCAGGAGTACCTCCGCTCTAAAATGAGCCAGGTGGCGCCGAACCTGGCCGCCCTGATCGGAGAAGTGGTGAGCACGAGATGAAATCCGCGCCCGATGGCGCGTGGGACCGATGATGTTCTACCAAAATCTGTCAATCCCCTGAATCTGTGTGTTGAGAAGTAAATCTGGTGCTGATGGTCCTGAAAATATACGCAGAGCTCGACTCAACTCCCAAACTTTTAGCTTTTCAGCAAAGTCAAAATCTTCTTACATTTCTGTTTTCTCTAGGTTGGAGCCCGACTGATCTCCCACGCCGGGAGTCTAACCAACCTGGCCAAGTACCCGGCCTCCACCGTTCAGATCCTGGGAGCGGAAAAGGCCCTGTTCAGGTACTGGGGCGCCCCCTCCCTGCTGGGGGAAGACGTGGCTGCAGTGATGGCAGGGTGGGGCCGGAGCAGAGCAGGGTGACCGGAGGAGCTCTCTCCCCCTGGAGTGATCCCGCTCACTCTAATGCACCCCCACAGTCTGAGCAGCCACCGCAGCGCCGAGGTAGAACACCGACGAGCTCTGAAGAAGATGGTTGCTTCTGCTATAAAGAGGGTTAAAAAGACAGATGCTTACAGAAACACTTAGTCATTGTTTAGCACCTACTCTTTAAATGCAGTTTAATTTGTTTTTTTGTTAAGTAGTTTAAAGGTCTGATCTGGACAAAGCTGACTATTCAAAGATGAACACTTGGCTCTGATCTTGGCTGAGTCAAAACATTTCTTTTACTTTATCATCGTTTTTAGACATCTGAAATGTTAAAATCAAGCAAACTAACATTAATTCGTTGCATATGAAGGTCTAGAAGTCTAATTTTACCTAACTTTTATGGCAAATTTGTCCAACTGATTATTGATAAGGACCAGGTGATAGGTTTTTTTGGAACTGTTACTGAAACCTTTGAGAGGTTATTATTTCATAATGTGTTGATTGTCCACAAGAGGGCGTTGTTCAGCTGCTGAGAAGCTCTTGCATTCTAGCTCTAAAGTTGTCCCTGCTGGCACAGCTTTGAGTAGGCAGAACATTTAAGGGGTTAAACTCTAGAGAGAGCTCCTAATAACAATACCAGAGATTTTTTTCTTTCTCTCTTGTTTTTCTTTCTTTCTTTCTTTCTTTCTTTCTTTCTTTCTTTCTTTCTTTCTTTCTTTCTTTCTAATATTGCATATTTTCCAGTAAGCGGCTCGCTTGGTTTCTGCCGGTCATGTCAAAAAGCTCTTGCTTCTTCTCACAGAGCTCTGAAGACACGAGGCAACACGCCCAAATACGGCCTCATCTTCCACTCCACCTTCATCGGGCGCGCTGCTGCCAAGAACAAAGGCCGCATCTCCAGATACCTAGCCAACAAATGCACCATCGCCTCACGCATCGACTGCTTCTCCGGTGAGCGTCTGTGCAGCGCCGCTTTGTCGTAAACGTAGCGGCGACCGCAGTGATGCTTTCATTTTTCGTCAACAGCATTCATCCGACAGGTTGATGTTGAAATGCAACTTTCTGAGCAGGGCTACGTGCGCTCTGCACAAAGTTAAACCTGCTTCAATCCCTGCATTGATTATTTCTTTTGCTGCCTTCCAGAGCTCCCAACCAGCGTGTTTGGAGACAAACTGCGTGAACAGGTGGAGGAGCGTCTGTCCTTCTACGAGACCGGAGAGGTGCCACGGAAAAACGTGGATGTCATGAAGGAGGCTGTGAAAGAGGTGAGTTTTTGTTTTTTTTTAACTTCTCAATAAGTTTATAAATGATTGGAGACTAGCGTAGCTTTAATTTTAAAGTCACCTTCATATCTAAACGATGCTGTAAATGATGATAAATTATTCTCCTGACATCACTGAGGGCAAAAACTGATTTAATGAGCCTGACGCAGCATTTCTAGCGCCTTCGGAGACGATCCGATGTGGCACTGCTGATTTTAACGGTTTCCGTTCCTTCCCCTCCTCAGGCTACCGACGTAGCAGCTGAAATGAAGCGGAAACTGGACAAGAAGGAAAAGAAACGCAAGAAGCGTGAGAAGAAGCTGCAGGAGCTCGCAGAAAACGGGGAAACGAACGGCGAAGCTGAGGTGAGCTGTTTTTAGTTTTTTTTTGCCCTTGCTGCATGTTTCGATTTGAGACTCGACCCGCGTTTGTGGTCCGTTCTCAGTGTACGACATGCAACATCAACTTCTGACTCCGAACCATTGGCTGGTCCTTATTAATGGGCTTGATCACTGAAGAGAGTCAAACAATCACAATTAATCAAAACAGGAAATCTAGTAACCAATCAGAATTAAAAATACATTTTAACAATCATTAAAACTTTACTTTTTTTTTTTTTTCCTTTTAAGGAGGAGAATGGAGAAGTTGACACGCCTGTAGCAAAGAAGAAAAAGAAAAGACAAGCCGCAGAGGACACCGAAGAGGCCGTGGAGCCTCCAGTCACGAAAAAGAAACGAAAGAGCGAATTGTTGGCGGCCGAGGCAACTGAAGAACTTCCAGAACCAGTAATGTCTGAGAAGAAGAAGAAGAAGAAGAAAAAGGAGGCGGATTAGTGACAAAGACTTTCTATTTTTGTGTACAGTTTTATTTTGTACTTAACCGAGGTTAGTTTATGTAGAATAAATGCTTATGAATGTGTCATAATTCTGTGTGTAAATATATTTTGTATCAAAGTGAGGAAACATTTGGCACCTCCAGCCTTAAGAACCAGATATCCCTGCTAATTTGTGAGGCTGTGCTACTCTTATGATTTTGAACTTATGTAGAATATCCAGATGCAATGTAATTTAACAGCAGACTCATCCAAACAGTTCCAGTAAAGCACATGCCTGAAACATGAAGATCTTAACCGGCTTGTTCTGTACTACGTAACAGAATCGGTCCTGTGTTTTTGTAGTTTTGTTTCTAGAAACTTGTCTGATTTCCAATTAATTGCCAGCAAATGAACTACCAGTGTTAAGTCCAGGATTCCCCTGACCCGTGCGGTTATGAGGAACCTTTCAGTGAATCTTGTTTGAAAATCCCTCCAAGTTGCGCTTCGTCAAGATGCCTTGAATTTTTGCGATATTTTTGTAATAAAATGTTTGTCGAAGCTTCTGTGTTTCTAAGTGTCACTAAGAACATAAGTTGGCATCACTTCTGCCGTGATGTTTACCAAACGAAAACTACAGCAGGCTGTGTTGATGTTAAATATTATCATTGGATAACATTCTTTGAGTGACGAGACTGAAGTGGAAGCTTAGGAGTTACGCTTAGCATGGCATAGGAACAATTTGCATACATGACAAAAATGTCACCTCCTTCATCAGAATATCCTATCTGTTTAAAATGAAAAGTTATCACAGATGTTTGCACTAATCCTTTTATCAGAATATCCTACTTTTTAAAAAATATTTTAAATACAGAAGTACTTGTAAGAATGAAATGGAATCAAACAGGTTTTTTTATTGAAATTGAATCAAACAGACATCTGTGTTTAATTTAATGCATTTGATATTAATGCACAAGCTCTTTTTTGCGCATTAATATCAAATGCAGCATAGCCACGATGTGTCCACCGGATTGCGCAGGTCACTAAATGATAGGATATGCTTAATATACACTATTACTTTGCTATTACACAGCTTCAATACCTCACATAATATCACTACCAACATGCTCTATTTAGCACACAAGTAATTAATCTGTTGTTTTACAGGTTTCTTTTGTTGCAACAATGAGCATCTCCATTCATTGACTGCCGTACAGCAAAATACCTGCAGCATTCTTTAAGTAAGATTGCTAAGAAAGTTTCAATTCAAAATGGGGAATAATCAGGAAACCCTGGGAAAGCCTGCAGGGTTTCCTCCAGAAAACCTGCTGAGCCCAGTGGAAGAGCTGCTGGGGTCGTCCATCAGCGATCTGCTGCGTGTCTGGGTTAAAAAATGTCAAGTTACAGAAAGTCTGAGGTTCAGGATTAGGCATCAAAACTCAGAGATAACAGCGTGTGAAGCCAACGGGCAACTGATGGGACGACACAATTGGTTCACAACTCCTCACTCAGGTCAATGTCTCAACTATAAACCTTTACTTTAATCTGACTTTACTGTCACTGGTGTAGAAATAACCCATAGCCTGGTGTGGGGAAAATAAAGCCTGGTGGCCCGCCAGGCTAATAAAACACTGGAAGAAACTTTGACTTCTGTCTATAGCGCTGGTTGTAAGAGGGAACCTTGTCTATATCGCCATCTCTAAATAGGAACATTCTGTGTTTATATTTTTAAGCGATCTTTGGGCTGCTCTTGGTCCGATCCCTCACCTAGGACCCGTTTGCCCAGGTAGACCCGACCCAAATAGAGGCACGAAGCCTCCGATGGCTCCTAGGATCACTGGGACACTCAAATCCCTCCACCATGATAAGGTGGCAGCCCAGGGAGGGGAAAAAACAAAGCCAGAAACAGTTCCCTAATCTGAACTGAACTGATCTGGAGAGAGGCCAGAAGGTGGCGCTCTGGTGTTTCTAACTAAACAATCAGTTTAGTTAGAAACAGCTTTTTGTTTTCTCAGTTATTTTTCTCTCCACACAAGCTATACCTGGTCTGGCGTTGATTAGCTGTGGTTGCTTCCAGGAAAAGGGCATTGGCTGACATGATGCTGCCGTCACCTAACCGTTCTTCCTCTCCTTTTCATTTCCATGAACATGGAAAATTCTCCTGATCAGTTAACCTGTTGTTTTGTCTCTGCTCTGTCTTCTCTCACCTCCAGTCCGTCATGGCAGATGGCTGCTGGTACTGAGCCCGGTTCTGGTTCTGCTGTTGGTCTGTTCCTGTTAGAGGGGAGTTCTTCCTCTCCACTGTCACAACATACATGACCCTGTAAGGATGGACTGCTGGAAAGTCAACGACTCAACACAAGCGATTTGATGTCGCCCCCTGCTGGTCCGGGGGAGTGAATGCTGTAAGAAATGACTCCATACAATCTGTTGGGTTTTATTTGGTACAAACCTTTTAGTCATAGGGCTAGGTCATATAAGTAATACAAGTCAACAGATCTTAATTAAATGTTCAGTTTGGGTTTAATTTAAATGTAAATTATGAACTTCTTGTCATTCTGATATTTATGAACTAAATAAACTTTATCTACTTGTCAGAATCCAGCCAGAGCTGTGCAGATCATTACCAACTTATACTGTGATCTCTACAGAAACAGAGCTGCTCAGCCTTCAGCGAAAGCACCAGTCAGATCCACTTTTCTGTCAAAAAATCATCTAGTTTCAACCATATTTGTTATCTTTCAAGTCCCTTACTTAACTATGAACCATTTACTTAAAATAAGTTGTAAAATTACAAAATTCAAGCAGAATTTTCCTTCACTTTTCAATTTTCTTTAATGTGTTTTGGAAAAAAAAAATCTACTTAAAATAGCAGCAAAGCTGACCTGATAATGTGCAGTGGTTCCGTAAAACAACATAGTGATCAAATTGTGTATTAACATGCAAGACAGCAGCTGTAAATGTAACCATCAAAAGCTAAATAACAAACTCTTATGGTATTTAAAACTCAAAATGCACATTTCATTTTACGCTGATCCAGAAGAAGAGCTGTTGAATATAGTTATTTCCGACTATGAGCTCTGATTCATTTTGCAACATTTTTCTGTTGGATAATAAATTAAGGAACAAAAAAGAAAAAAAATCTGAAGAGCCGATTTGGAGCCGAAAGAGCCGACTCTTCTTAGTGATCCGATCCAAAAGAGTCGGTTCTCTAAAAAAAGCCAGAACTCCCACGCTGCCGTGAGCCCCTCCCACTTCCCCGAGCTCCATCAGAGATATACTACTGATTGATTGTAGTACATCTGCACACAGAGACCCCACCTTCAGGAATAAAAATGGAAACTGATCTTAGAGTTTTCGATTCCCAGACGAAACCAAAAACCAATACGTGAAGACTGATTTATACTGGCCTACACTGTTATGGAGCATTAGCTTTCTCTGATATACATTTTTATGTTTTTCTCGTTTACAGCCCCAGAAATTCAAGGTTGGTGTCTGTGTATAGGACAGCAATTATTAACTTTAAACAAAGGTACAGCCAAGAAATGAATTTTGCGCGTAGGTTTGCACAAAACAATAGTTTCTTTGTTTTTTTCCCCCCACGTGTAGCATTGTTCAGTGTGCTGTGCTTGATTAAATAAATTGGAATTGAACCGAACCCCATTCTGTGTCCACACTGGAAATGAATCACGCATGCGCAAAGCTGCGTTTCGTCAGATTTTACTACCGTAGCACCGATAGCTAGCTACGTCTATCTATCGGTGCTAGTGCGCAGGCAGGACGTATTAATAAGAAATCTGCTGAGTTGGCAGTATGTGACGTAGCCTCGATGGTAGGACGGATGAATGGGTAGCACAGATAGTTAGAACGCCGTACTTTAAACTGCGTACATCTATATAATTATTTGAGCTATTTAAAAAAAAAATAAAATCTGTGTTGAAGTCGATTGCAAGAAGTTGTACTTTAAATCTCACGAAGGCAGATGAACGAGCATTCCACCAGCGCCTGAACACACCACAACAGTTTTTGAGGATTGGGGCGCCTGGCGAAAGCCTCGAAAAACCACAAACAAGATGCACTAATATCTGTAACATTGTGTAATTTTACAAATGTTTCTATTTTTCCCTAATGCCATTTGAACCCTGAAACATAGGAGACTGCATGTGAATGAAGGTGGTGGGGGAATCGAGTTCAACGAAACTTGTAAATATTAATGCCAGATCACTAAGAACTGTTAATAACTTTTAATTTGGACAACAAGGATTAAAATGACATCAAATCCAAGGCTTGGCTGTTCAAACCAGCCAACAAGTAGGAATTCAGGAATGAGAGACAAATGGAAAGAAACTGGGAGAAAGAAGAGAAGTCAAGCTATTAAAGTCACCCTCAGCATAAGGATTCACAGATGCGGGTGGCCAAAGTTACAAAAACATAGTTTTTTTTTTTTCTCCCCAAAATAATAGTAATAATAAAAAAGGCCTTTTGCTTTGAAAATGATGCGTATAATCTATGTACACCATTCTCAGTTTATGGTTGCAAACAAATAAAGAAAAATCACATCACAAGATGCTTGTGTTCAAGTATATTCACCAACTTTATCTCCATGGTTTAGCATTCTCATCGTTTCACTTTCTTTCTTTTTTTTTTGAAATAAAATGTCCTTCAAAATAAAAACAATGCAGAAAACCACATTTTATGTCCTACCAATACATATATACTGTATAAATACATAAATATATTTTACATACAACAGCCATAAATTTGAAAAGGGGGATATACAGAGCAAAAGGGGAGGGGGGAAGGATGGTAGTGTGTGTGTATTTTAGCTTGTGTTGTAAAAACGCTTCTGTCCCTCTAAGATCGAGCGACATCGACCCGTGTGTGTGTATGCATGTCCGCACACACACACTCTCTGCAGATACAACCGTCTCAGTTGGCCCAGTAAGGGGAGCTGCCGTAGCTCGACTTGTTGACTTGGCTCTTCTGCTGCAGGCTGCTGGACTGACCACGCTGGCTCGGCCCGCCCTGAGGAACAAAACGTCTGACCGTTAACACAAAAAAAAAATCATCTATAAGGACATTTTTCCGTTTGTTCTGCTGGAATATTTAATAAAACAAACGTCATTGTTTTTCACTTAACGCATGATTAGCGTCATTTGGTTTTAAAGATTCTTTTTACAAAAAAAGCTCCAACCAGCTTCTTACACTACTTGTAGTACTGTATGGATACGGTATTGTGATGCAATGTGTCAACATGTAGTTGTGCCATCTTGACTCCTGTGTAAAAATGAATCAGTTTAATAATGCTACTGCAACATTAGAGATTTTTATATTTCTAAACTTCCCCATCACTACTTTTGTAAGCAACGGTTACCAAAAAAAATTCAGTTAATCTAAATCGATTTATTTTACAGGCTCTACCCTGATTATTGTCTTGTGTGACATCACCAGAGGCATGTGGGCGTGAAAACTCACTGGGAGAGCAGAATTCCACTTCATTTAATTATTATTTGCAACAAAATGACAAAACTAAATAGAAAAACAAGGTCTATATTTTATCTGGAGTGAGGTTGGTCGATTTTACAGAAAACCTGTAAAACCATAATGGTTTGAAAAGCACCCGTCAAAAGCTCACCTGTCCGTCCTGAGCGAGGTGGTGGTGCAGCAGTTGTGAGTGTGGTTGCTGGTGAGGCAGGATGTGGAGGAATGGGGCGGGTGCATAGCCTCCAGGAGCTGCTCCGGGGTTCAGCGGTCCGGGACCCCCCAGGGCCGACGGCAAGCTGAACGGAGGAGGGGTCCCTGCATGGAAAGCCTGCTTATCGAAAGACTGCGGGCGGATTAAAGGAAGCAGGGGGTTAGTAAAAGAGACAACAAAAAAAACGGGGTGATGACAGAGTGATGATGGGAAGCGGAGTTCAGGCGGCCTGACCTGGGTCTTATTGTAAACACTTCCACTGATGTCTGGCACACCAGAGTTACTGGATGTCACTGAGACACCTGGAGTGAACACAGGAGAGGCGCTTACATCTCAGGAACTGAATGGATGTGATCGTTTTTCATTCCATCTTACCTTTTCCGGGCCCTGCAGCAGCAGATTTGGCTTGCGCCTGTGAAGAGGAGTTGTAACCTTTACTGTACTCCACTCCCGCTGGCCCTGCTGTCAGCTCCTCATAACCTGCAAGCAACGACGTGCGTCGAAAATGACAAAAACAGTCCGATTTGAAAGTTCTTCCTGTACGACGGGGGAACGCTGTGAAACGCGAGACGAACCTGAGCTGAAGGTGTGCTGGCCGTAACCGCTGGGCTGCTGCTGCGCCTGCTGCTGGAAGGGGCTGGCCGAGGGGTTGCCCAGGCCCAGGCTCATGCTGTGCTGCTTCGCCGAGGCCGGCCCGGGACCTCCGGGCGGGACGAACATGGTGGGGCCATACTGGAAGGCTGCGGCGCTGGGCACGGCGCCGGGCACGCCGGGGTAGTACGGCAGGCCCGTGTAGCTGTAGCCCGGCGGCAGAAAGGCCTGCTGGCTGCTGTGGTGCTGCGGCTGGGCCGGGGGCTGCGCCTGGGGGGGCTGAGGCTGCGCCTGGCTCTGACCTTGGCTTTGGGCCTGGGGAGGCTGGGGGGCTGCCAGGCTGGTAGGTGGCGCTGGGGAGGTGGAGTCGTTCCGGGGAAACTTTGTGACATCACCTGACCACAGGAGGAGGGGAGGAAGGGAGGCGAATGTGAGCAGATGCCGGTTTGAACGATTATAGAAGAAATCAAACGAGAACCAGGAGGAGCTTCACCTGAATAAGGGTTGTTGGTTAGACTCCCGTCTCTGCCAGAGAGAGTTGCTGTGGGCCCAGGGAATGTGATTCCATAGTAATCCTGCAGAGAGGGCTAAAGGAGCAGGACACACACACACACACACACAGTTATGTAACTGTCAAAAAACCACGAAAGCAGGACTGAATCGATTAATCATGATTAATCGACTACTGAAATAATCAACTAATATAGTAATCGATTGACTGTTGAAATATGAAAATATTCTATTAAGCACTAGTTGCCATACAATTGTTACTCAACTAATGCAAAAATAATTTAATCTGCTAATGATCGAGCGAACACTTAAGAGACTTGAATTGTTTATGTGCATGTATTGATGCATTTCTAACATTGCACAACAACAAGCTTTAGTGGTTAAATAAAAAAAAAATCTGAGTATGGCAGTTTTTTAATCCGATTAATTGATTAATCATCTCAAAAATTGATTGCTGAAATAGTTGACAGTGGCAGCACTACATGCACAGTGGTCATTGGAAGGTTTTCTCTCTAAATGGGGTTACAGAAAGCGCTCATGAGTAACCAGTGTCTGATTTTCTTGAACTTTAACAATCTAGATAATCTCAAATTTTCAATACGCGACAGAATCCTGACCACATGTTTCTGTAAAAGGCTAGCACTGGATTGTCTAATCAATGTTCGCTTAAATGGTCACAAGCAGTTATATCTTACAACTTATGCTAGAGTCAAATCAGTTTCCATTCGGGAAAACACACTAAAATGGGAAGATGAAGTGCGTTTCACCTGTTTGTATACACTGAGTACGTATAATAGTCAACACCATATATTTTGCCTCCAGTCACAAGCTGTCCCTTTAACATGTGCGTCTTACCATTGGCAGTCTAGACTGGAGCATATGGAGGTCTTCGTAGCCGTAGATCTGCTGTGAAAAGAAAAAAAACCAAACAGTCAGTTACACAATCTACAAAACGGGCGACAAAAATTCTCAAATTCTCATGTAAACACTATCAAACTCCAGATTGCAGAATAAAATTTAATCGATGGCTTTAAATGGAGTATTTGATAGTTTCTGAAATTATGCTATTCTTGTTGATGCAACGTATTTATGCTAATGCGAAGATATTCAGTTGTGCCTACATTGTTGAACACCGACATCAAATTTGTTTTACCCTTATTATATAAAACTAACAAATGTTTGTAAAAAAAAAAAACTAACAAAAAAAACCCAAACACCACTTAAGTAGTTCAACAGAACTAATAGGGTGACGTTTCCAAATGAAATACAAAATGCCACTTTCAGTGACTGCCAGTTTTTCCCACAACAATCATCTAAGTGGATGGCCTTCTTGCTTTTACAACCTGCTGAAAACATGTTTCCTACTCAGAGCCCAACTTCTGGCCACAGAATATCCTTAGAGTTGCACAAGACTTCCCGGCTGTTGATTTAATCCATCAGCTTCAGGTTTCCAAAGCAAAGCTGATAGAGCGCCACCAAGCCTGCTTCGCTACAGTCATGCCGTTCTTTGTGGCGTACGTTTTATTCGTCCTAATCCACAGGCAGAGTTCCCTTGTTTTGATTCATTGTTCCACAGAACAACAGAATTTCAAAGCTGCTTTGGCTCGTTTATGTAGGTGTGAACTGATTTTGCCTTTGGTTCAGAAGTTGTGTACATCTTTCAGTTCAGCGAAAACTCGTACGTTTCCCACCAAGACTTCCTGCAGGTGTTTTCCCTTCAGTCGAGGGTATCTGACCACCTGCCTCGGCAGGAAGCTGTTGGCAGTTGATGGCTTCCTGTTTGTGCCGCCAGGTGAGGAACGCACTCTCCATTTAACCTTAAACTTTAGAAGTGCACTTCCAAATGTAGGGCCTCTCTCATCGTTTTTTATGATCCTCCTCTTTTCTACAAGGCAATGATCTCTTCTGTGAAATTTTAAGACCACCTTGACTTAGTCATATTTTCCAACCATCAACATTCCAGGTATTTGAAGTGATCCGTTTTAAGCACAACTTCTTCAAGTAAAGAAGACCTTCATTGGTTCTATCGAACGTACCAGAGGCAAATCCGATTTGCAAATGTGTGGTCTTGTGATAAATCTTTTTAATGGGGTTGAATAATTTTGAGACTCCAGCAGTCATTGAATGCATGATGTGTTGTAGAATAATGGAAAAAAAAAACACTCTTGTGATAGTTTTATGTAATTATTAACACGGATTCAGAGTGACATGCTTGTTGCAAACAGATTTGAAAAGTTGCCAATGAACTTAATTTGCATTGGGAGCTGAATACTTTAATCTAGTTACCGTCACTCACTCCTTGTGATTAGGGCCAAACTAACCACTATTTTAGTTATCGACTCATCTATTGATTCAGGTGTACGCTTGATTGTTTGTAGCAATGGAAGCATCAACATGTGAAACACTCAGTCCTTTCTGGGTGACCTAACATCAGTCCACTGTAGGGGGTAATCTGTCGATTATTTTTTGGATTAACCAATTAATTTTTGGATAGCAAGAGGTGTTTAACGTGAGATTTTTATACAGAATATGAACTTTGTACAGCTAAAACTCTTGTGGCGTTTTGGGTTGGACATATTTACAGATAAAGTTTTTTTTTTTCTTCGCTGCAAAATGTTATATTTTGCACAGTGGTGACTCAGTTACTTCTCTGGATATGCAATTGGCCTTTTCTGAGTCTGTATGCTCCAGGTAACGATTAATCAACGACTAACCTGCTGGCCGTTCATTTCAGCCCGACTTGTGATGATCCACTTACCGGGTAAGCGGGCAGCAGGCCCCCTGGTCCCATTATATACTGGTTTGGTAGTAGAGGAGGCACTCCCTGGGAAAGGTTGGGAGGAGTTTTGCCTATCAACACACAGACACAGAAATGAGTCATCCACCTGGAAAGCGGTTCAGAATTCACCCGCTGCTTCAGTGGCGCTCGCCTACCGGTGGAGGAGAGCAGCGCCGTGGTCCTCGGCGCGGAGAGGTTGGAAGTGGCGGTGGCTCCATTGGAGCCGAGTCCCAGCGCCGTGCTGGTGGCCATGGTGGCGGCCGAGTGGAATCCACTGGTGCCGGCGATGCCTCCGACCGTGCTGCTCATGTTGCTGCCCATGCTGGGCATGTTGGCCAGGTGGCTGATGCTGCTACTGTTGCTGCTGTTGTGGGCTGAGTGGAGCGATGAGTTTGTGGGCTGTGAAGATGTGTAAGAGCTGGACGAGGGGGTGAGGGAGCTCACGTTGCTGCTGTCCACACTCGTATACTGTCCAACATTAAGGAAAAAAACGACGCACAGGGAACAAAGTGAGGCAAGTAATCCATCCTGCGTGTGAACATTATCCATGTCGTATTTCAAGGCTTTCCGAGGTTTAAAATGTACATTTCTTGATTCAGTTTGGCTTGTTTTTAAAGTATGAATTAAAAAGATCCCAATAACTTTAGAGGAGTGGTCTGGCTTGAAATGTGGAATTGCTAAAAAGAGATTGATGGATTAAAGAATAGATGGAGGAAAGCTGGAAAGATAGATGTTAGGAACAGACAGATTAATGGATTAATAGACAGATGGATGGATGGATGTCAAGACATAGAAAGATGGAGGGTAGGCCTATCACAATAATTTAGCGTCTTAAGGATCAATAAACTTTTATTTTGTAGAGAACACTTAACTCTGGAACTGGAAGATGTTTTAAATATCCAAAATAAAAACACGACAACCCAAAACAATAAATAAAATGGAAATAATACTAATAATAACCACTTGGAAGCAAAACCATAAATAAAGTGGATTATGATGTCTCTCTGAACCAAATTGCCTGTCAAAACATATTAATAATCAGAATGGAAATTATTGATCTCATTTTAACTTTATTACGCGATTAATTAATTGATTAATTGTGAAAGGCTTACTAGAGGAATGAAACAGAAATACAGACAGAGGAATGGAGCAATAAGTAAATGGTTGGATGAATGGACACGACCTTCAGACTATGAAACAGATATAGTTCAGAGAAAGAGACTTTTTTTTTTTTTTTTTTCCTTTCGTCCTTCCACAAATTCCTTCTTCCATAATGACCCAGATCTGGAAAATATCTCAATCTAATCCCTGTCAGGGCAGGAACCCAGATCATTTTGCACTGATAGTAGTTTAGATGCGGCCCCAGCAGGTACTCACAGTGAGAGAACTTGATCCCAGAGCTGAAACCGAGGAATGGCTGCTGACATGGCTGTTGGGGGTGAGGGGGAGAAGGAAGTTGAACTTAGGATGCAATTTCTATAACTCTATAACAAACAGAACAAAGTTGGCGGAGCTCTTCTAAAGTTACGATACTTCAGGCGAGACTTGAACGACCTGTTGAGCGAGTTCAGCTGGTTGGCTGACGGCAGGTCCTGTGTTAGGCTGGAGAGCGCGGTGGAGCTGTGTGGGGGTAGGGTGGGGGTTAAGTGGGAGGCCGCCGAGGGACCGTTGGTGTTGATGTTCACAGACGGCGATTCTGGCTTTGGTGTGGAAGAAGCCGATGACGCTGAGAAACACAGAAATAACTTGTTTGCAGCTAACTGATAACGTAAATGCACCTCTTGTACCCAAACAGCTAAAAATAAAGCAGTGGTGGGTAACTCACTGTCTAGAGTAGCTGAAGTTCTCACACCATTCAGACCATTCTGACCAAAAAAATTGCAGTTTTAGGTTAGTTGATTGCCAATTGGTAAGAACCATGACTGCATCCTTTAAAAAGGGAAGATAAGCTGGCCTGCTTACCATCACCGGCCCCGTTGGCTCCTTGCTCTGGGGAAAAGCAAGCCGCGTGTGAGGGGGCATTGTACCTTCGTAACCCCCCCCTACTGAGGAGAAGTGGGAGGAGGTAGAAGGTGCAGAAGATGAGGTGGTTGAGGTCGCTGAGGTGGACGACGGAGGGTTAGCGGGGCTGTTTGTCCCCAACGATGGCGTGAGGCTGGGTATGGCCGCGCTGGAGGAGTGATACACCGGTTCAGACGACGAGAGCGGCGAAGGGAGGGCGACTGAGAGAGAGCTGCCCAGCGACTCACTGAGAAACACACACGGCAAGAAGTGTTGCACCGTTTGCAGTTGAGAAACAGGGGGTGGAGGATGCTTGATTAAAACAGTAAAAGCTTCTCTGGCGGGTTTTTGTACGCGTTGACATTTTCGTCGCATTGCAATCACCAATTTGTACGGAACTCAGAGAAAATACACCGAGATACAACCTGACAGCATTTAAAAGTTTTTTAACCAACTCTTTTACGTTTGTGGTTTAATGCTTGTAGAAAAGTGTTATTGCTTTTTCAGTTAAGTAGTAGGTTGTTAACAGCAACCATTCCTTTAACATATCCAAAGAAAATAAGACAATCCAGTGGAGCATCACTGGGGCTGAAACTATTAAACAGATTAATAGTGATGAGTCGATTGTTGAGATTGTCGTTAATTTATTAGTCGATCAATTGTTAACTGGAGTGAACACAGACTCAAAAAAGGACATTTTGCAGTAATTGAGGCAAAACTGCAGAACAAATATCAATATTTTACATTTAAGATAAAAAAAACCCTTTATAATTATTACATTAAGGACCTTTTGTTATATAGGTATAAATTGATTAATATAAAACAGTCAACAGGTTAGCCCTACGCTGTACTGATGCAAAGTCAAGCAGAATGAGCTGAGCTTTTTACATGCTGATGTTACAAGTATTTGATCAAGCATGCACTTGTTTCATTTTAGGCGAAAATGTTTTGTTTTTTAAAAAAAGGAACCGCATAGTTTGTATATTTGCTAACTCTAACGTACTTCTAATACTGTATAAAAGGCTTATGTGGCTAAATAAAAAACTTGCAGAATTTGCCAGTTTTTTCTCTAATAGTCAGAATAATCAGTTGTTAAAGTAATCATAACCATCACAACTCTTCAACTTGCCAATCTCAGCTGTAATACACCTAATCCACATCAAGAAGTAAGATCACGTCTTGTAACAAATGTGAACAATGTTTTGAATTATTTTAATGAGATGCATTTAGTCTGAGGGCGGCAGTACCTGAGAGGTTTTGAGTACAGACTTGTGTGGCTTTGGCTCCCTGGTCCTGATGCAGGTGGTGCTGGGGCGGGCGCTGGCGTGGACTCCAGGGACACTGCGCTCACACAGTTATCCACGACCCCAAACTCTGGCAGCGCCGACTCTGACCCAAAGTCCAGAGCTCCAAACTGGAGGTTTAGCCCTGGAACATCAGCTGAGCCTGGCATTTCTACTGCTGTGGAAGGGATCTGCCAGAGAGGAGGACAACACAGTACATGTCACCGCCTCCTTCAAAGCTTTAACAGCAGGCCCTTTTTCTCCCGCTGCTTCACTGTCACTCCTACCTTCGATGTAGGAGGTATCCTTCGTTTCGGGCCTTTGAGCTGCCCCCGCTGTTGCTGCGGCGTGCTGCTCCCGTGGGAGTCCAGTCCCGGACTGGGAGCGCCAGGCTTAGCACCAGCAGCAGCCGTCACCGGGCCGGCCTGTGCTGGCGTGCTGATGTGTTGGGGGGCAGGCGAGGCTGAAGCAGGGGCTGCTTGCTGCTGCATGGGTGGACTGGGCTGGCGTGCCAGAGGCAAGGAGGGGCCGCTGTGCCTCTGAACCAGCTGGCTCAGTACAAGAGAAGGCTCCGGCTGCAGCCCAAATTCACCTGCAAACAAAAGCAGGGAAGAAGGAAATAACAAAACGCATATTTACTTTAGGGCTGAAACGATTAATCGTGATTAACCGATTATCGAATTAATCGTCAACAACTTTGGTGATCGATTAATTGTTAATCGGAGTATACAGATTCAAAAAAAGGCCAATAGCTGGAAGAACAACACACTCAGGACAACACATTCACATACAAACCTGTACGATAAATGCCTGCATTTTGCATTTAGGATAAAAAAAAAAAAAAGAATTATTGTCGGTAAATATGTTCTATCCAGAACATCTCAGGTGGCACTGTTAAAGCTTCACCATTTTTGTACATAAAGAAAAAATATATCTCCTGTAAAGCAACTTTTGCTATTACTATTTGGTTAATACAGAAAATAGTCAACATTAGTCCTACGCTGTACTGAAGTTGAGTCAAGCAGAAAGCGCTGAGCTTTTCACACATTGATGTTTGAGGTATTTTTTTATCTGCAAATGCATCTTTTGCTACAAAATGATGATGCATACAATGCTGTTATTGTATTTTAGGCAATAAAATTTTCATGTTCTTTATTTAAAAAAAGGACTTACAGTATTAGATGCATCCCTAAATCTATTTCTAATACTGTATATCAAAGGCTTAAATAGAAGATCTGCAGAATGTGGCAACAATTTCATCAGTTTAATCGATTAATCATCAGAATGATTGTCCGAATAATCGGTAGCTAAAATAATGGCTATCCGATTAATCGATTAATTGTCAGAATAAGCAATAACCAAAGCAATCGTTTTCAGATTAACTGACTAATCGTCAGAATAATCGACAAACTAAAACAATCAGTTGCAGCCATAGTTTACACACAGACTGCCAAACTGTCCGGGGTGTACGCCGCCTCTCGCGCAGCATCGATAGATGTACTCGCCACGAAAACATCTAGACCACTTACGACTGAACTGCGAGGACAAGGATGCGCTGTTGGACTCTGAAGCTTTCATGTCCCAGCTCGAGGATGATGGCGGCGGTACCGGCGCTCCCAGACCCGGCAGGCGACCCGTGGAGGTGTTGCTTCCTTGGGTGCTGACAGGAGGGGCAGCCTGTGACGAGGGCAGCTGGCCCAAACCGGGACCCTTGAGCTGTTCCAGGATCTGAGCACCAGCGCTAGGCTGAGGCCTCTTGGCTTGGCCCAAGTCCCCAAAACCAGCCCCCAGAACCGAAGACTGGTGAAAAAAAACAAAAAAAACAAGACAACAACAAGAGTCAATTTCTGAATGATTATTTTTGGTTGCGTAATGATTGTGAACAACAAACAAAGGAAACACGGATAAAAACGCAGCGTTCTTTTTTTATTTTTATTTTTTACCAGAGCAGCGTGGGCGTAGCTCGTGCTGCTGTTTGTGCTGCGGCTGGGTGGCGGCTGCTGATGGTGGTGGGAGTTGGTGAAGACCAGACTCGGTGTGGAAGAAGAGGAAGGTGGCTCTCTTCCTCCTACTCCAGGCTTTTGCAGCAGAGAAGCGAGGTCCAGACTAACACACACACACACACAAACACAAGCCTTCGTAAATACATACATCTCTAAGAGGCAGTAGGACTGCACAAAAAACAACAACATTTTTCAAATATGTTACATTACAGCTCTTGCTACATGTCTGGGTTTGTTTCCCTGCTGGAAGCTGAACCTCCACTTCAGTCCAATAATTTCCAGGCTCTCAACAGGTCAGAGGTTGCACTTGATTTTTTTTTGGTGGCGTATTAGAGTGAAGGGGGCTGAATTGAAATGTGCAACATTTTTCAGATTTTTGTGTGTTAAAAAAGGTTTTAATTTGAAATTGTGGCATCGCAGACGTTCAAAGAGGTGTGATTATTTTTGCAAGACTGACCTTTGCCCAGCGGTGACATGGTTCTCAACAGCAGGTGCACTTGAGGAGGTGAAAACCTTGGTCTCTGAAAGCTGTATGGACAAAGAAATGCACGCTGTGTATTTTTTTTTATATATAAAGATTCTAAGGCTGTGTAATTTTATCGTTTCTACGATATTTATGGACATTTTTTACCCGGTTGCACATGTACATTAAAAACGTCATGTAATGAAACAACCAGTTACAATAATTTAAATAATGAAATAGATAAATTACATTTTCTAATATAAATGAATAAGACCAAAAAGGATGCTTTTCTGCATAACCAAATACACAAAGCCACACAATTAACATTTAAACAAAGCAAATGTATAACAACATTTATTACACCAGTATTGCACCATCAGTTCAATTAATTCAAGCCAAGTCTATGGAACAGTCACAAAATGTCACCAAAATCACTCTGTCCCTGTAAAATCTTTCAGAAAATCTAAAAAAATGTATTGAATCGTAGCGAAGAGTATAGTTTGCTAAATATTGTGATATATATTGTATTGTTAGCAGAATATTGTGTATTGGGCTGCAGCCCAAATAGACACACAGACTTTTTACTCACACTGACGTCTTCATTCCACTCCTCAGCTGTCCAGTCTTCCATGGTATTTCTCCAGGCAACTGGAAGAACACACACACACACACGTACGCACACGCACACATGTAATGCTTTCCCACACTGACAGATCACAGTGAAACTGCAGCACACTCTCTCCAGGACTCACCTGTCCCATCTGTGCTGCTGCTGCTGTTGGCTGTGTCCCAAACCTCGGTCTGTGTGGTCCCGGTCCCAGCCTCTGAGGTGTAGTCCGCTGGGTTGAAAGTCCTGATCAAAAAGATGAACAGAGTCCAGCAAAGGTTAAAACTCACCTTGGTTTGTTCTTCCTCAAAGCTCACAGGTTCACTTCACATGTTAAAAACAGAGCAGCAGGCAATGGTCTGAAGCAATAAACGTAGTTGTGTGTTGCCACCATACCCCATGCCCTGTGCTGAGAATCTGCTTCCTGGCGGCGCTCTGCCTCGACCCCGACCTCCTGACCCTGCAGAATATCCAAACAAAAGTCAAACCCATTCACTTATTACTCATCATTCTTACAGCGCTACATTTTTATCCTCCTACCTCTGCTTCCCCTGGCTCTTCGGCCTCGATCCGAACCTTTGTCCACTGGAGTCGCCTCCACCCCGTTCTCCTCTGGACGTGCTGTTCACAAAATAAATAAAAATCCATCAACAACTACAGGATTCCACAGGAAGACATTTGACCGCTCTGAACTAGATTTAATTTCACTGTTAAGCCCTGGGTCCTCACCCTGCCGGTTCCGACTGGCCCCCTTTCCTTTGCAGTTGGCCGAGGCGCGGCCCTTGCTGGCCTCCCTCTCCCCTTTTTTCTCCCGGTTCTCCTTGTTCTCTTTGCTCTCTGACGGGCTCTCCTTCACCAGAGGCTTCTTCTTCCCCACCGTCTCCCATGAGGTCTGGATGCAAAAGAGGAGAGGACACAAACACTAAATAAAAACAGGGTCGGAGTTCATTAGAACTTACTGATTATGGGAACAAAAGTCCCAACACCTAAGAATAAATATTTTAATCTTTTGCTGCAGAATTTTTTTTTTTTAATTTCTTCAATCTCATTATAACAACAAGTTACCTGTTTTATTCCGACTGTCAACATAAAAATTATTGTCATAAATACTGTCGTTGTGCAGTATATCAAAGTACATCTTTCAGACCACAATGTCAATATGCATTGAGGACCGCTTGGAAAACTGCAGTACTTGGTAGGTGAATATGTTTCAAGTGACATAAATTAATGGTCTGCATCAGGGGTGTGCAAACTCTTTGTCACATGGGCCAAAATGTTCAGCTCAAAAGGATTCACAGGACAAAAGTGTATCATGGTTAAAATAATATCTTTTTACCTGCTCAATAACAAACTAAACATGAGCTATTTTGATGAAAAAAAATAAAGTAAATCTGATTTTTTTTTTTTTTGTAGGAACAGAATCGTAGATCCAAAACTTCTAATGTTTTTTTGCACGTTTTCCTTGTTAAATGAAAGGCAACAAGTCGAAATTATTAGTAATTTGGACCTGATAGAGGGAAAAAAAAATTCATTTGTTTAAATCTTTTTCTACAGCAATTAAAAGTAAATTTAGGTGCACAAATGTGTACTATATAGTAGAAGTCAATGAGTAGATGTGGTCCGAGTTACCATGACAGTAGAATAAAACCAGAAAGCTTGACAACTCACATTTGTTTAGTAAAATTTGTCCTAATTTATTTAATTTATTCTTGAATTGTGATCTGAGGGCCGCAAAAAAAATAGTCTGGGGACCGCAATTGGCCCCCGAACCCACTTTGAACACCCTTGATCTCTATACAAAAACTACGTTTGGCCTGTTGAATGGTCTCCAACTACTGTTAATGCCCAAACCTGACAGATTTTATCTGATGAAATGCTAAAGCTCACAGTAACATCTTGTGTGTAAATGAATAACAGCACAACTTTAAAGATAAAGTACTTATCCAGAAACTGGTGTTAGTTATCAAAGATTTAAAACGCTTTTTCTACAACCGACCACTCGGTTCCCAGTTATTCTGAGCATTAATTGCATTAAAACGAAACCCTTAAATGAGCAAATCCCCGTTACCAGATGAAAGGAGCTTCCGTTTACCATGTCCGAAGGGCTCTCCAGGAGGAAATTGATGGCTCTGCTAACATCCTCATTGCAGTCATGAAGCGCTACCATGCACTCATCTTGATTCTTCCCAGTCACCTCCATCAGCTGGAAAAGGAACAACACGCACTTTACACGTGTCTGCTTGTGTCAGAGATGAAAAACACAGCATTCCCACTGGGTGCCAACCTCACAAGAGCATCAAAGATGTTGACAGAGTTGCAGCACCTTCCACACCAACTGGTACCCCAAATAAAAAAGTGTAGAAGAAAATGCAACTGTTGATTGTAACACATTTGTAGTTCCGACGGGAGAAAATATACTATTAGATGCTACCTACACACTAAGCAGTTGTTTAGAAATCTTTGCTATGGAAGAAAAAGCCTTTTTTGCCCTACCATCACAAACAAGTGTCTAAACTCTACTGGAACTGTGTCGCACTTTTATGTATGGTGGTCAATTTTTGATCATGAGAGTCTGTTTCTCTTTGAAAGACTGCAGGAATCTCGTTGAATGCATGTCATATAAACTCTTTGAAATACCAGGCAATTTTTTGCAACAAACCTGTTGGATCACAATATGCGGTCCAGTCGGAAATAAACGGATCACCTACACAGAAAATCAATATTTATTATCGGTGATCTCCTATATACGCAGAAATCTATTTAATACCTACGGGGTGAGTTAAAAAGAGGAAAATTTGCACTTGTATAGATTTTTTCCCCCTTCAACGTCTAGTGAGCATATGACGCTAACATTCAAGAAATGTTTGCTTTTTTCTGACACTTCCTACACGTCTTTACCAGGGGTGCCAATAAGTGTGGAGGGCAACTTAAACCACCAAAATGTCCAAGTGTTTCACACCTGGTTAACTTTGTCCTCAAAGTCAGCATCATTCTTGTCGTAGATCATCTGAGCAAGCCGGATCTGCTCAGCAGTAGCCTGTATCGCAGACACATTAGACATTCAAAAGGGATGCTGTACTTTTGTGGTAGTTGTTAAATTGGTTGGCGTGCTTTTAAAAATCAATGACGAAGAAATAAACGGCGAATAACCACTTCCTGTTGTCCCATTAGGATAATGTCTACTTTGCAGATGCAATCAAACCAAATGAAAACTTTAGCGTATCTTATCTAATGCTCAGAGGAGAGCGCTTCCACACGTCGGCGTTCAGGGACGCTCACCTGTATTTGCTTCTGTGGCTGTGGTGTGTGAGGGGCCACTGGCAGCGCTTTTTCCCGAGGACCCCGGGCCTTGTCGCCGCCCAGCAAGCTCATCATATACAGTATATACAAAACTCTGTATGTACAAAATAGAAAAACCTGCAGAAATCAAAAAGCGAAACGCACATAAGAGAATGAGCAAAAGCTACCAGCAATAATGCTAATTAATAACTCCCACAAGGCTGTTTACGGCCCAGCTGCAGCTTTCCCCTTGTTTGATGCCACAGAACTTCCCGAGCATCCTACACCAGAAGATGCTTTGAGCACAGTAAAGCCTCACTCTCGAGTAATGAATAGCGGCCTTGTGGAGGCTGTAAGACGCACAGTTGGCCTGGTGACGCAACAGCTTTGCTGAAAATCTGGGTCAAGGAGGAAGAGCAACCCAGTGTCCTTTTACAAACACCACAGACTACACAACGTGGACAAACAACACACCCCATATCCTGTCTCATTGTGGAATAAGAGCTTCTATTTAGACCCTAAACACAGAACTGATGCATTGAAATGATCTAATCGACGCGAGGATCCTAATCAGAGTCTTGCTACACGACTGCAAATTCAGCGCGACCCTTTATTACACCGCTGCTATTAGATCCGCAATAGTCTCGATGCGCACTCGGAATTGGCAGACTTTATGATGCATTTCTGCTCTGATTGTTGACTGACTGGTCAATAACTAAAAATACGGCTTGTTTTCTGATCAGTAAGGATGCAGGTTGCAATGACAACTCTCTTCTGTGTAGAAGTCGTCACTGAGAAAAGATGACTCAAAGGCTTTCACACATGGGGGGGAAAAAAAAAACAAAACAAGTGGAACGTGTGACTCTAAAGTTACTTTGTTTTAGCTTTTTGAAGAGCTAAACTACATCTTTCTTTTCACATGTTGAGTACAAAATCTTGACAGTCTAGGGAATCCCACGGTAAAGGTAAGATTCTACTTCTCGATGGAGAATATAGTCAGATTGTTGTTGGGCAGCTCTAAGAACTAGAATAGACTGCTTTGTCAAAATCGTATGATGTTTTTGTTTTAAAATGACATTGAGAATCTGTTCCAAGTGCTGAGCAGTAGTTCCTCTGATTCTAAAACAATAAATTAATGATTATGCCGGACAGAGAGGCTTTTTAAAGCTCTTTTACACCTGCAATAAATTAATGAATTACTAAATCTAACAGGACATCTGTTTCTTTCCTACTCAGATCTTAAGTTGAACGCAGCTGTTTATTCTGAGTAGATCTTATAGAAAATAAATCATGTAAAAAGTTATATATATATATATATATATATATATATATATATATATATATATGCTTTAATTTTCTCCCCATATTTTTTTTTATATGTATATCTTTATAACAAAATCTGTGGGAATATATA